>CM050423.1:28560058-28610058 GCA_027564155.1 Gymnocypris eckloni scoliostomus
TCATAAGTCAAATCTAGTCTGCTAACAAAATAATCAAATATTTATAGCTCTGACACGTTAAGATGATGTACAGCTGCTGCTCGCGTCTATTTATTCTGCAGGTACGAGGCGTTTCTGTGAGTAAATCAAAGAAATATTAGTCAGTTTCTCAGTAACTTTATAAGGAACTGCAACATGTGTCTGCGGATATGAAACACATAATACACTTTTATATTAATAGAAAACCACAGAATACGTTTAAGAATTGAGCTGTTTGTAGTCTGTCAAAACATAGTAATAATAATTATATATACTGTATATACACACACATATATATATATATATATATATACACACAGTTGAAGTCAAAAGTTTAAATACACCTTGCAGAATCTGCAAAATGTTGATTATTTTACCAAAGTAAGAGGGATCATACAAAATGCATGTTTTGTTTATTTAGTACTGACCTGAATAAGATATTTCACATGAAAGATGTTTACATGTAGTCCACAAAATAAAATAATGGTTGCATTTATAAAAATGACCCTGTTCAAAAGTTTACACCCCCTTGTGTTCTTAACACTGTGTTGTTCTCTGAATGATCCTCAGCTGTGTTTATTAGTTTAGTGATAGTTGTTCATGAGTCCCTTGTTTGTCCTGAACAGTTCAACTGTCTGCTGTTCTTCAGAAAAATCCTTCAGCTCACACAAATTCTTTGCTTTTCCAGCATTTTTGTGTATTTAATTTGAACTAGTGGTGATGATTTTGAGTTATCGGCGTTAACGTGCTGCGTTAACGCGAGACTCTTTATCGGCGATAAAAAATATCGCCGTTAATCTATTCTCAAAGTTGGGTTGGGAGCTGGGTCTATACTAAGCAAGCTATGATGACTTTCACCCTGATATTTTTAGCGCGGATGTATACCTGGCGAATTGCACTGTAGGGGCGAGCAGAGTCTTGAACTAGAGGCTCGCAGTCCGTGATGGACAGATTGTTAACGGCTGGTCTATGTGGTAATACAATCGGGCAGGACATCATTCATCAACCTCAAATATGGCTTTTCATCTGAAAGATGTATGTAGTAACAACTTTACATGGCCGCTCAATATGATGTTAACCTAGAGAAATGTGCGCTATTGAAGTGTTTGTGTGGAAGCGTTTGCTGCAGGACAGGCTCGGGTGCGTTCACTTGTTTTAAAATCTCCGTCATTCTTCGTCATACAGATAAAAGTAGCCTAATACATCTTTCGAATCTGTAAAGACTCTACGTTTATTTGTGTGCACTCAGAATAACAACAAATTGCGCTTTTAAGCAAACAGGATGCGCTTTAGGTCTCATGTGAACTTGAGAATTCACTCCCGTGTCACCCTCTGCTTCAACCTGTGTGTATGCCTAACGTTACTGTGAAATTACCACATCAGACGTGGCGTGCTAACATGGATGCAGCTATGAAGCCGTGCTTCAGGAAAATTTATTTTAAGAAGCTTCCCAATGGAAACTGTAAACAGTTCATCACGACCTCTTATGTAGGCCTACAGTTCAAAATTCATGTTTAACTGAATAAACAGTTAGTAAACACAAGTACATCTTATTGAACATAGTTTATTTTCATCACCAATTATCATAGTAGAACAGCTTTCTCAAGCAGTTTGTGATGCATTTTGAAACAGGAGATGAGTCCCTGGTCTAATCGCCACCTGGCTTGAGAAACCCGTTCTCAAAGACTTACTTTAGTCATTTATTTGGGTAGCACACATATTCTGAATGCCTTCGGCAGAATTCAAATGAGCCATTTTAATCTAGATTAATCTAGATTAATTCCAAAATTAATCTAGATTAATCTAGATTAAAAAAATTAATCTATGCCCACCCCTAATTTGAACCCTTTCCAACAATGACTGTATGATTTTGAGATCCATCTTTTCACACCGAGGACGACTGAGAGACTCATTATAACTATTACAGAAGATTAAAACACTCACTGATGCTGCAGAAGGAGAAACCATGCATTAAGAGCCGGGGCGTGAACACTTTTGAACGAGGTCATTTTTATAAATTCAACTATTATTTTATTTTGTGGACTACATGTAAACATCTTTCATGTGAAATATTTTATTCAGGTCAGTACTAAATAAACAATAGCATGCATTTTGTATGATCCCTCTTACTTTGGTCAAATAATTAACATTTTGCAGATTCTGAAAGGTGTATGTAAACTTGACTTCAACTCTATGTATGACATAATATATATATTACACACAATAAATATTAGTAGCTCTATAATGTAGAATTTTTCATTTAATATTTTAGATATTGTTTGTATATTTGTATCATTTTTAAAATGAATTAGATTATTCAAATATTTACATTTGATATAATTACTATTTGATATAAATATAATATTGGTAATATATAAACAGTTTATGTAGTTGGTAATAGTCAATTTTATGTCCAATAATAATAGTTTATGTACAATAAATGAATGTCATATCATATATTTTATTTTAATTTCATACTTTAATTTTGTAAATTATTTTTATTTATATACAGTTTTGAAAATAAATCTGTTTGTATGTAATAGTAGTAATAATAATAAGAATAAAGATGTCCTCATCGGTCTCTCGGCTCATTCTGTGGATGTGGTCCGAGTGTCAGCGCTGTCTGGGTTTGTCATTTGTCGGATAAGGACCGTTAAGCACACATTAATCTGATGTTCTCGCTGGGTTCATTCGTTCAGGACGCCGAGAGCTTCATTTACTCCTCAGACTCAATCTGTTTTCCTGACAGCTCTATTAGAATATGATAATAGATCCTGACGCTTCTGCAGGAACAAAACATGTTCTGTGCTGCATACAGGTGTGCACTAACCTGAGGTTGAGGAAATACTAACACACTATCGCTTTAGCATTCAGCGCCGTATGGTTTTCTTTTGGATAAAGGATCAGACAGAAATGTGGATTCTGCTCAGAAATCTGCCCTGAGGTGAAATAGTGCGTTTGATTCGTCCTGCGGGTTTAACATGCTGTTTATCCACTCCTGGGAGCTCAGGTGTTCCTTCCCACAATCCTTTGCTCGTTCTGTTCACGCAGATTATTGGTGATTCATTCTCTCTCCGTTGACATTTACTCTGTCTGTCTGCCGCCACCGCTGCATCTGCTTTCATAAGGAAATCTCTCCTCAAAGACCCTTTCTGTCGTTCATTAGAGCACCTGTCAGCGGCGGCCGGGGATTTTCACTGATATTTCTGCTCTAATGAAAGCTTTTCTCCACAGATTGCTGATGTGCTGACTAAAATGAAGCCGAGTGTCCTGCTCACACTGGTAAGATCTTTCTCATTTAGTCCTTCAAGATGCCAACCTTGTCTTCTAGTGATATAAATAATACAAAAGTATCATAAAAATAAATAAATACAATTGTATTTTAATTATATATATACTTGTATTATTATTATTATTATTTACATTCATTGTAATGTACATAGTATACATTAAACACTATATACATTTTATTTTAATATTTTATTAATGCAAAATAAAATATATTTTATTAAATACATAAATGTGTGTGTAAAACATTAATTTATAATGTAAATAAAAATGTTATATATATATATATTTGTTGTTGTTATTGATGTCTGTTATATATTATTATATTATATTTTCAATTAAAGAGAAAATATCTAATTTCAATATGAAATACCATATATAATAATAAAACAGTAATAAATTATTATTATTAATGTTTTATTTATTTAATAATAATAACAAACTGTTAATTATAATACATGTTAATAATAAATAAATAAATAATAGTCAAAATAACGTATTGATTTTATTATTTTTATTATTAGTTATTTTATAATAATAATAAAATCAATACATTAGTACTATTTTACTATCATTTATTAATAGGGTATTGCTACTATTATTATTAAATAACTGTTAATAAATAATTTATAGTACACAATGCATAGATTTTTATATTATTATTATTATTATTTATTAATAATAACATTGACACATAAATAAATTGTAAACATAACACAGTAATAGTAAACACTTATTATTAGTTATTTAATAATAATAATATATCTATTGATAAGAAAGGAATAATGGTAAAATCACTTTGTATTATGATTTGTATTTATTGGTATGAACAGTGACCCGGTCATGCTTCTGTTAGTGTGTGTAGGAGATGGAGATGCTCACACATCTGGCCTACATGTGGTCTCAGTGCTCTATTGTTTCTGGATTATGGGACATTGAGTAGGTTTAATGTCTGTTTCTGTGTGTGTGTAGCGGGGAGTGAACACCGACAGCGGCAGCACCTGTCGCGAAGCGTCCTTTGAAGGCATCAGTCGGTGAGTTTCATCCATTATTCAGAGCTCTGTTCCTAAAACTCATTCCAGGGAAAGTAGCACACGCGTGGGTCCTCTGTGTGCTCGGATAAAACAACCCAATGCATGAAAAGACTCCGAAATATTAGATATGCACTAATTTATGCATCAGAAAGTATTTAAAAATGTTGAATGTCATCGTATTAAATAAAGAAATCAACACAATTGTCATCTGTTTTAAAGCATTGACAAAAAGGAGGATTCAGAAAGTACAACAATAGATGCAGACAGTCAGTATCCTGAGATAAAAACAGTTTTTTCTTCTCTTCTGCAGGTTTCAGGTGAATAATTCCCTGCTGCACCCGGTGATCGTGGAGCGGTGAGTGTCATTTATATCACTGTCAAAACATTTAACACCATGCTTTACGCAATTTAGCCGTTTGACGTCTTAACTAAAGCACACAACCCTGTTCATGCTAAAGCCCAATTAACAAAATCAAAGCAAGTTTGCCGGCTACTCCAATTAGCAATCGTTTGATGTTTTGATGAAATAGACGGCAATTACCGGAGCTGAAGTTTGATTGTTTCATGTTTTGTTTTAGTTTAGTTTGTAATAGTTTGAGCAGATCAGCTTGTTTACTCCGTCTTGTGTTTCATTAACAGAGCATCATTAAGCATTCAGACACTATGAACTTATATGAACACATTATTACTTCACAGAATGGGAGTTTAGTTGTGAAAGTGACATTCAGACGAAGTGCTCTTCTCGTCGCTGTTGAAACGCTTCAGCTAATTTCAGCAGAAAGACTCTGTCATGACGGAGAGCTCTTCACTCTCGTGTCGACAGCTCAAGCACATTACAAACAATCCTCCATCAGTCCTCTTTCTCTCTCAAGCCTCCTGCGCTGTTTGTCTCTAATGGTCTGCGTGCATCTCTCGCTGGCGTGTGCATTAGGTGTTCTCCTCTATTACTCGAAGGAAAGCGGCTCATTACGGTTTCCCTTCGCTCGCCTGCTAACTTTGTTGTTTCCTCCCCTTTGCTTATTACCTCAAGATTTCCAGAGAGAGTTTGCCGCTTTGATGAAGCAGATATTAAAGAGCTGCACACAAAGCAGCTACGCTTGTGTCGATAGAAAAACTACTGAAACCAGACTAAGATGAATAGATGGTCCACAAAACCGCTTTAAATCCAGAAAACTAACAGACCTTTGAAACACACTTGGCTGGTTTTTAAGCTGTTCTTCTCACTAACACCATAGCACGTAATCACTTTATTTAGTAAATAATCATAATTGTTTACAAAAACAAACATTGTATGCTGACATGTCTGGTGGAAATAGCTGGTTTCCATCCAAAATAGGCAAAACAAGTAAAATAAAAATCGTACGTTTTTATTAAAGGCATACTCCACCGCAAAATGAAAATGTTGTCCTTATTCACTAACCCCATGTCGTTCCGAACTTGCAAAGCTTCGTTCGTCTTCGGAACACAATTTAAGATATTTTGGATGAGAACCGGGAGGCTTGTGACTGTCCCATTGACTGACAAGTAAATACACTGTCAAGGTCCAGAAAAGAATGAAAAGCATCGTTAGGATACTCCATCAGTGGTTCAACCGTAACGTTATGAAGCAACGAGAATACTTTTTGTATGGAAATAAAGCAAACAAGACTTTATTCAACAATTAGGCACGTAACATCTCCTTTGCGTCAGCGTAGCGCCATTTTGGAGATTATCCCTGGACGCAAAACGAGTACACTCTTCTATATCAGCCTCGAAACAGGGATGTGTCTTATACGTCGATTTACGCTCTGATTTGAACGCAAACAGCGCACACTTGTGGCCCGGCTGATATAGAAGAGTGTACTCATTTTGCGTCCAGGGGATAATCTCGTAAACGTTACAGTGCCTAATTGTTGAATAAAGTCATTATTTTTGCTTTATTTGCATACAGAAATATTCTCGTCGCTTCATAACGTTACGGTTGAACCACTGATGGAGTATTCTGGCGATGCTTTTCATTCTTTTCTGGACCTTGACACAGTGTATTTACTTGTCAGTCAACGGGACAGTCCCAAGCCTCCCGGTTCTCATCCAAAATATCTTTAATATTGGTGATTAATGGTGATTAATATAGGTGATTAATGACCAATGTTTCATTTTGGGGTGGAGTATCCCTTTAGTATTTTTTTTTTTTTTTTTTTTTTTTTTTTTTATATATATATTTTTTTTTAAAATTTTATTTTTTTTTTTATTATTTTTGTACATCAAGTAAAAAAAAAATGAGTTTTTAAAAATCACTACCTGAAATTGTATTTTATTTTATTCTATTCTATATATTTTTTTTAGATTAAGTTAGTGTATAACAAGCATTGATGAACTATTCTCAGTAAAACCAGGAACATGCATTAAAAAATGTGTCAATGTTGGTTTCATGTTGACTTGTGTGCACACAAACAGCATTAGCGTCAATGTCCTTTATTCTCCAAAACAAGCATTATTTGCAGATATGGGTGGTGAATTATTGATAGATGTGATCAGTGCTCCAGCAACAGCTGGTTCTCATTAGAAATGGTGGATATGAGTCTATTTTTGCTCAGTACTTGTGTAAACTGCATTCAGGGGCTGTTTTACTTCTGTAATCGGGTGTGTTTGTGATTGTAAGCAGACTCTACAGCACATACTAGATTAGAGGAGTGGAAGGAGGAGAGGATTGATGTCAGCTGAAGAAAATATTTTTAATGAAGATTATGAAGATAATTTTTTTTTTTTTGAATAACATGCACTGATTTATTATTCACACAACATTCATTACAAAAGTAAAAAGTGTCAGTTTTGATTTTATGTTGACTTTTAAAGTCGTGCACACAAACAACATTAGCTGTCAAGTTATGCAAGTCAATATTTTGAAAACATATCATTCCTCATACTTTTTAAACGAATAGTTCACCCAAAAATTTAAATGCCCTCACCCTCAGACCATCCAAGATGTAGATGAGTTTGTTTCTTCATCAGGTTTGGAGAAATGTAGCGTTGCATCAGTGTCTCAGCAATGGATGCTCTTCAGTGAATGGGTGCCGTCAGATTGAGAGTCCAAACAGCTGATAAAAACATCACAATAATCCTCACCACTCCAGTCCATCAGTTAATGTCTTGAGAAGCCAAAAGCTGTGTGCTTATAAGAAACAAATCCATCACTAAAGTGTTTTTAACTTTAAACGGTTGCTTCCATCTAAAATACTTTTATGGAGTGCTCTATCCATAATATTGATTTCTCCAGTGAAAAAGTCATCTGGTCTGAATCAGGAGAGAAATATCGTATCCATTGCTGAGCAAGTGATGCAATGCTACATTTCTCCAGATCTGACATAGAAAGACAATTATCTACATCTTGGATGGTCTGAGGGTGAGGACATTTCCAGCAAATTCTTTTTGGATGAGCTATTCCTTTAAAAACCATGTATTTACTGATTCCTAATGATGAGTGTTCAGTGCTCTGGAATAAAGCTGCTGATAAGAATCACATGGCAGATTGTGTGTGCGTGCGTGTGTGTGTGTGTGTGTGTGTGGTGGTGGTGTGTGGGGTGTGTGTCTGTGTGTGTGGTGGTGTGTGTCTGTGTGTGTGTGGTGGTGTGTGTGCGTGTGTGTGTGTGTGGTGGTGTGTGTGCTGTGTGTGTGTGTCTGTGCGTGTGTGTGTGTGTGTGTGCGTGTGTGTGCGTGTGTGTGTGTGTGTGTGTGCGTGCGTGTGTGTGTGCGTGTGTGTGTGTGTGTGTGTGTGTGTGTGTGAGTGTGCGTGTGTGTGCGTGCGTGCGTGTGTGTGTGTGCGTGTGTGAGTGCGTGCGTGTGTGTGTGCGTGTGTGTGTGTGTGAGTGCGTGCATGTGCATGCGTGTGTGTGTGTGCGTGTTGGCGCGTGCGTGCGTGCGTGCGCGCAGTGATATATTTAGATGTGTTGTTAGAAAGTTGGCACATTCACACTGAGTCATAGAAGGTGATGTTAGGCTTCTTCAGTAATGCAGGCAACATCATTAAGACATAAACGAAGACGCTCAACCAGGAATAGATGTGGAGGTGAAGAAAAAAAACACTAACGAGAAGCAAAGTGCTGATTTCTCTGACATCAGTCCTGCTGGGTTTGGGTTAAGTTTAGGATTTCAGGTTTATCAGAGAAGTTAGTTCTTTATTAAACTTAATGGCCAGTAAATATTCAGCAGCACAACTGTTTTCAACATTGATAATAATCAGAAATATTTCTTGAGCAGTAAATCGGTATATTATAATGATTTCTGAAGATCATGTGACACTGAAGACTGGAGTAATGATGCTGAAAATACGATTTGATCACAGAAATAAATTACATTTTACAATATATTCACATAGTACTGAAGTTGTAACTTCACGGTTAACATGCAGCCTCTTGTAGCTTATTGATAAATAAGATTTTATCTTCATATATGCATTTTTGTTTTCATTATGATTAATATCACCCCCCTCTCTTGTGTTTGCAGTCGTTTGCTGAAGACTGACATGGAGCTGGAGGTTCTGCGCTACACCAACCGCATTTCCAGCGAAGCCCACAAAGAGGTAAAGCAAGCTTTTAGGCAGATCTCTTCCCTCAGTTTTCTCATTTAAAAACTGTTAACCTAAAATATGCCATAAATTGAAAGTAGTAATATCTGATAATTACTCTGAAAGTCCAGGACTGCATTTCTCCAATGCGATCTCCTCAGGCTTACGATGCTTTTGAGAAACGCTGCTCAGTGTTTCACTGCTCTCCTGAGACACAGACGGTTGAGTTTAGATCATGAACTGTGCGTTTGGCACAGTTTTCGTGAGAATGACAATTTACAGGAGTTTCAGGGGAAGAAAACCTCATCGAATCTCTCTTAAAAACACCATTGGGCTGGATTTTTAGCTTCTGTTTCTCTGTTAGAAAGCATTTTAAGTCAGATCTGTACTGTGTACTCTTGATGTAAATCTTATACCTGGCTTGATCAGTATCTAGGCCAGCATTGCATTTATCCTTCACAGATACAAGACAATACCAGAATACTAAACAGATAAACCTGCATCCTGACTAGACGCTACACTGAAAACAAAAAATGGTGTAGAAACCGTTTTCACTCATACATTGCTTATAAATTTCGCAATTAATTACACAGAAACGACAAGTTCAACCTTTTTTATAGCCATTTTACCTAATAATGCCTTGGTGAATGTGAATGGGATGCTGAAACAATACAAACTAAAAACGTTTGCTTGATAATACAGTCTGAAGTGCAGATCTGTGTCCTCAATCACGAACAGGAAAGGTCACTGCACACTGAGTCCGAAATTTAGCACGTTGAAAAATAAATACGACCTCATGTTGTGCCAAGCACGTTTACACACTGCCTCCGAAACTTTCTCTGTCATAAAAAATTCGACTCGGGTTCGATTTTCTGTGTTTTTCGCATCCGTAGCATGCATTTTGATAGGAAACGATGAGGAATACGAAAAAACCTTAACAATGTTATAGTATACGTCTTGAGAAAAAGCTCAAATGAATTTAGTAATCAAATTGATGGTGCTGGTTTATGGTAGAATAAGTTGCTGATATCCATTAATGGATGAAAAGCCTTATTAAGAGTGTTGGATATTAATGAACATGAATTCACACTGTGTGTTTAAGCTGGGATCATATTCATCATAGTGACTGCTATAGCTTTAACAATGATCGTTACATCAAAGATAAGCATAGGTAAGTAATGAAAACATTTGATACTGGGGTAAACTATTCCTTTAAACCTGTATAAAATTCATGATTTCATCATGCTGTGGTCAGGATTCATCCACGTGTGCAGGCTTCATTGTAAAAGCGCAGTGAACGTTTATCCTCACGTTATCTAAAGGAAATAGCCCCAGCACCTCATCAAATGCAGAATGACCTTGGCAGACCGGGTCGATCTTCATTCGAAGGTCTGAAGGACATGTTTTGAGCTCTCGTTTCCAGCAATAAAGGCCTCGGCACATATTAACGCACATAGGTCTTCATAAGTGCCAGTCTTAGCCAGAGCTCATATAGACAAACGTCTGGCGGCTGTAACCTCTCGTCTTCTGCTATTGCTGGAGATTCGGTTTAAGAGGGACATGAGTCACGGCCACAATGGAAACAAATTATTTTTGAGTGCTGAAATGAGGAACGAGGGATTTTGAGAAGTTCACTGTACGGTCACGGGAATCTGTTGAGCGGGAAGAGTTCAGACGAGGGTTGAGAATCGCAATCGAGTTCTTATTCACAATGAATTTCCATTCTGTTAATGGATTTGAACGACTCTCTTTTTGCACAGATGAGGATGGAAGATATTTCCAAACATCTTTCTTCTTCAAAAATACAGAAAGATTCATTAATAGAAATCAGAATTAATAGAATTATCATAGTGAAATCAGAATCTTCAAAACCAAGCAGCGTTCCAACTTCACTTAGTCATTTTATTTTTTATGCATGGTTCAGTTTTGTCTCCATTAACATATCTTGTTAATTAAGATTTTAGAGGTTGTCAGAAAAATGATTGAGGTTTTTCTTAGTTTCATGCATGGCCTAAAACACTCGTCGGCTTGATTTAACGCGGTGGGATGTTTGGGAGAAGATCTCAGCCAGAGGTTGTGACTAACAGATCATATTCTGGAGGATTTTTCTGCTCTTTCTCTCTCTAGAGATACATTTCACCCTAAAATGCAGGTTACACCACCATATCATGCTTGCTGAATGAAACCCAATACCTGTTTCTTACTAATTTTAGATTGCCGATTCCACAAATAGTGATAGAAGATTTGCTTTCTCACAAAATATGATGTCTTTGGTAGCATTTTTGCTTTTGATAACTATTTATACAGTGAAGGAGTTTTGTATTCTAACATAATCAGCAGAAAAACACCATAAACACATGATTCCTGTCTAAATCTGAGTCAGGTTTTTTGTTGTGACTATTTTATGCCTTTATGCTTGATTTCCTCCTTTTCTTTTCCTTTGCAGATTGTAAGTTAAATAATACAGTTTGAATACTTATTTATGTAATAACAAAATTAACTTTCAACATTTTACTGCTTGATAAATGCATTAAAGTTATATGTAATATATATGGTTTTAGGCCTTTTTGCACATCTGCAGAATTTTTTGATGCCTAAAGATGTCAAGGCTTAAGGTTCTTTAAGCAAAATGCTATATAATGTGTGTATAATGTCCATCTTTATTTTGTGAAGTGATCTGGTCCTGTCCGTGTCCGTGACGGGTTTCGTGAGATTCATCTGAATGCTTACAGCAGCAGGTTTTGCTTGTTTGAAATGTAAATGACTGTAAATGCTGATTTTGTCTTTGCGGTGAGGAGAGCTGAGACGAAGGTCGGTTTCAGTCGAGCAGTGATTAAGAGTTCAGAGAGTCCTGAGAGTTTTACAGTTTCATTGAGTTTGACAGGAGCGGACGACAGGTATTTGACCTTTGATTCTCCCGGATATGAATAATGGACTACATGTACATGCAAATGTAGTTTGAAGCATTTATATTGATGCTTAGGGAATGCAACTAGCCATGCCAGAGTCAACAGTTCGATTCCTGGCTTTCATATGCTGTAAGGATAGATACATAAATGTATATATCTGAAGAGATACTAAAATCATGATATTGTGCATCAGTTTAGAGATGCATGATATAGTTCTGTTTTATATTTCTTCAAATAAGATTTGTTGTCTCAATCAATCATGCATTTATTTATTATAGCCCCATTTAGATGTAACTAGTCCACAAGGACTTTGTGATTTCAGACCCATCAGAATTGCATATGTTAGTGCTTTTCTTGCTTATTATCTACACTTTCTCTGCTAACTTGGGTTTCCTCTAGAAATCTAAGAAATGTCTCATACTATGTGTGCAATTTTTCAAATTCAACAGAAATGTAAGCTAGTGTTTGCTCTTTTCTTTGCTGCCTAGAAGCACATCGCTGAATGCAACCACATTTTTCAATGAAAAATAATAAAATAATTGTAGTTCATGTTGCAAATGGCAGATGCTTTTATCCAAAGCACCTTTCATTGCATTCAAGGTTTGCATGCCTCATAATTGAACCCAAAACAACGAAGCTGCAAGAACCATATTTCTTCTGTTTGAGCTTCAAGAACACATTACATGATATTCTGTAACTGTAGAAAACAAATCCCATCTGAATAGTGCTAACAGAATTAAATTCAGTTGTATTTCTACTCGCAGCACTGAATTGCTTTATGTATTCTGTTGGGTTTCTTGTCATTTGTCACTGACTGTGTGTCCTGCTTTGGATTATTTAATTTTTTAACATGCCTTTAACTTATGTTTCTTTTGCATCTGACTCAAGACTGCTCAGAACACACTGAACCCTTTTATATCGTTAATGAGTCAAATTATATTCAGCACAGGAAGAACATAGAGGGACAAATGAGAAGTTACCGTGACCGTGTTTATCCGCCTGTCTCCTCTTCCTCTCGCGGGACGTCATTAAAATCCAGCGCTCGACACCTGAGCCGCTCGTTCCCGATCCTCCCAAACTCCCAGCTCTGTGGTACCGCGTCACGTTCACCTGCGCCAGGTGATCTTTCTCAGGAGACCGTGACCGTCTAACGCAAGTGCTCATCGTTTGCTCTTTATTGCTTGCTCTTGTTTTCAGAATGATACAGTAAGAATGACAATATTGAGAATTATTATTACAAGCTACTAACAAGTAGGAGATACTTACAATTCAAAAGTTGTATTTTTTAAAGAAGTCTCATCTGCTTGCATTTACTTGATCAGAAAGACCGTAAAAACAGTACAATTATGACTTATTACAATTTAAAATAACTTTTTTCTATGTAAATGTATTGTAAAATGTAGTTTATTCCTGTGATGCATAGATTCATTTTCAGCATCATTACTGCAGTCTTCAGTGTCACATGATCTTCAGAAATCATTATAATATACTGATTTACTGATCAAGAAACATTTCTGATTATTCTAAAAATATATTGATATTATAATTTTTTGTACAAGTGTTTTTTTGTTTTTTGGGGGGAAACCATGTAAAAAATTAAAGTCTTTGATAAATAGAAATTTCAAATACATACTTTCATGTTTATTTTGATTTATCTTAAACCATTTTTCCTGAATAAAATTTATTTCTTTGTAGAAAATAGAGCAAACTTTTAAATTTTTGCTGAAACTGTGACACTTCATTATAGGATTCTGTTGAATAGAAAGTTCAAAAACAGCATTTATTTCGTATTTTGTCATTTTTAATCAATTTAATGTGTTCTTGCTGAAAAAAAAAACGATTTTTACAGACACCAGACTTTTGAACAGTAGTATATACTAGCAACGGTTTATACCTACAAGCATCACATTACCTCTGTCACCCAGCATACTAACATTATCTACATCAACCTGATCTCCACAATCTCCCGGGGATCCTTCAGCGCCGCTGTACAGTGTGACTCATGATTCTCGACTGAAATAAAAGCTTCCTAACCTACAATCATCAAACAGCCCCTCTAATCCGCCCTCGACACTCGCTCTCCCTCATTTCTCCCGCCGCGCTGCAAATGACTGTTATCTCATCAATTGGATGAGTCGTTCTGTAATTTGAAGGCAATTGCTGGTCATTTTCAGAGCCGTTGTGCAGCTCTCGTCTGTGACTGCCGGCGAGAGTTCATTGAGATTATCTGAGAGGGAAGGGAAGCCCTCGGCTGATGACTGAGGTGGATGACTAATTGAATGTTTTGTAAAGCGCACTTATCTGATTACTGTGTGTGTGTTTCCTTGTAGGTGATGAGACGTGTGAAGCCGGGCGTGAAAGAGTATGAGATGGAGAGGTGAGTGCTGATCGATCGATTGATCGATTGATTGATTGATTGATTGATTGAGCTGCCGGTGGCTCCTGTGCCCTGATTAAATCCTCTGACTTAAAGTGAAGCTTAATGAAGTAACTCGCACTCTTTTCCCATGAACTCGCTCTCAGAATCAGTCCATGTTTACACTCACTGAGAACCGAGCAAAGTAACGCTTTTATTACATGACCTGCATCCGACTTCTGTGCGGTCTTGGCCAGATATTTTAACATCTGAAAACATGTTTTTTCAGTCTAGTGTTCTTTTGAAACCCAGATTGGTTTGATCAGTTTGTTTGAATGGTTCATGTAAAATATGTGGTGTACAAACAATTCATTAAAGTGGGATTCATTTGAGTAAGTACTTCTTTTTTTGCAGTGAAATGTTATAGTTTAATGCTGCTCATCTATTTTAGATTTTTTTAAGTTTTTATTAAATATAAATACATTCTGTTATTGGAATTTGAGTATTTCATGGTCAAGTCTTAATTTCTTTACTTATTTTTGTTATTATTATTATTTACTATTTAGATTTTTTTTTTATTTGGCCAATGGAACCTGTTCCCTTTCAAGCTGTCACGAGACATCACGGAGATTACTCCGTTATGGGAAACTCCTTCCCTCCAACCTTTCCTGAAGACCTATTGGCTCACGCCAGTCAATGACTGGCCAATTGTCGCGAAGCATGCAAATATGACGAGCTCGAGAGGCAGTATAAATGCAGCGCCCGCGACAATACGTCAGAATCTTTTTCTTCACCTTGCTGAACCTAGGTTATGGCTTAAAATGTTACAACTCACGGTTAAGGTTCGCTCATTCGAGGGCAGGCCTCATGGCTGCTCCTCTGCAGCGTTCAGGTGAGTATGACATTTCTTAAAGGTAGTCCGTCTGCCCTCTGATCAGCGGTGGACCTTCGGGACTCAGGTGATGAGCTCATGCAGACTAAAGGTCCGCATTCCTCTCACCGTCGAACCTGCAGGACAGGACATCAGCCCGGCTTCTCACGCCCCTTCCATGGCGGTGCGGAGAGCCGAGGGCAGATGCGGGAGCAAAGGGATCTCACGTTGCCGCAGATGCTGCGGAAGAACCCACTGTGTAAGCATGCAGCCCCGCCTCAGGCGGCGTTCTGCTGTTTGCAAAGCACAATCGCTCTCTCTCATTCACATGATAATACATTCACGTGATAATAGCCCCTCATTAGCGGCTACCGTGTGTTGAACATCCTCTCATTACATGATAATAGCCCTCATTAGCGGCTACCGTGTGATCGGGACAACCTCTCATTCACGTGATAATAGCCCCTCGTTAGCGGCTACCGTGTGTTGAACAACCTCTCATTACATGATAATAGCCCCTCATTAGCGGCTACCGTGTGATCGGGACAACCTCTCATTCACATGATAATAGCCCCTTATTAGCGGCTACAGTGGGTAGAGGACATTTATAATTCACATGGTAACAGCCCTTGTCAGCGGCTACAGTGTGTAGTGAACTTTTATAATTCACATGATAACATCGGCGCCTTGTGTGTAGAGGACATGTTTTTCTAATTCACAAAGCGCGCGAAGGCGATGGGATCTGATGCTCCCTCTTGTGAAAGCGCGGCGAAGGTGAGGAGTCACATGACACCCCTGCGCCGAAAAGCGCGCGAAGGTGAGGAGTCACATGACACCCCTGCGCCGAAAGGCGCGCGAAGGCGAGGAGTCACCTGATGCCCTGAAGGCGCATCCTATCAGCTTCCCAGATTTCGCTGGACTATTACGCCAGTTGTTTACGCCTTCACGTGGTGTTCAACTAGGTCGTATAGCAGTCAGCCTGTAGTTATTACAGCCGCTATATTGTAGAGGATCGCGCGAAGGCGAGGAGTCACCTGATGCCCTGAAGGGCGCATCCTATCAGCCTCCCAGATTTCGCCGGACTATTACGCCAGTTGTTTACGCCTTCACGTGGTGTTCAACTAGGTCGTATAGCAGTCAGCCTGTAGTTATTACAGCCGCAGAGGATCGCCAAGGCGAGGAGTCACCTGATGCCCTGAAGGGCGTCCTATCAGCCTCCCAGATTTCGCCGGACTATTACGCCAGTTGTTTACGCCTTCACGTGGTGTTCAACTAGGTCGTATAGCAGTCAGCCTGTGGTTATTACAGCCGCTATATTGTGGAAGACTGCGCGAAGGCGAGGAGTCACCTGATGCCTTGAAAGGGCGCATCCTATCAGCCTCCCAGGTTTCGCCTGACTAGTACGCCAGTTGTTTACGCCTTCACGTGGTGTTCAACTAGGTCGTATAGCATAGTCAGCCTGTAGTTATTACAGCCGCTATGTTGTAGAAGACCCGGATCGAGGTCTTCTTTGACAAGTTAAGAGACCCGGGAAGAGGCACCACGACCAGTGCAGGAGCCCTCAAGCTGTCTCAAAATTGTAAAATGTGTGGGACGAAGTGTGTTCATTAAAGCATACGTTTGCACGAGGAGCTTCCTCCTCGCTCAGTCACCACCGCCGCCGCCTCCCTTAGCGACCGGACCCACTGCCCACACGGGTTATAGCTGCCAGCCGCTGTAGCCGCTGTGTCAGTTCATGAGCGTGAAGCGATTAAAGCCAAGAATCTCACGCTGGCTGCTCTGCATAAGAGCGGTACACCCTTCAATTCAGACACAGATCACCCGTTTCAATGGCGTGGCGTAGTCTCTAACACTGACTCGAAATGCCCTTATCCTAACAAGAGCTATACAATTGCTCGGGGAAGGAGCAATAGAGCAATTTTCAGCGAACAGGCGGGACGGCTGTTTTTGTCCAGCCGCTGTTTGGGGTGCCTAGAGAGAGGGTAGACTCTGCCCGATTCTAGATCTCGGACCCATCAACAGAGCGCTTGGAAAGCTTCCGTTCAGGATGCTAACGCTAAGCAGATCCTGGCGCGACCGCCGGGGACTGGTTTGCGTCCGTGGATTTAAAGGGACGCAGCATTTACATTCGGATAGCACCGCAGACTCAGACGGTTTTTCTGAATAGCTGTCAACTGTCAGGAGAAGCACAGCGTTCCAATACTCTGTTCCCCGTCCGGGCTGCTCCGCCCCACGCACTTTCAAAGTCCATCAATGCAGCACTTCCCACTCAGATCGAGCGAAGGCGCATCCTCAACTATCTGACGATTGGCTGATTTTAGCTCGGTCCCTGGATACGCTTATCAGCCACATAGACTCTCTGTTTATTCACTTAGAGTCCCTAAGCTATGAGAACCCGCCTCTCGCGAGATCGCGTGGGGATGAGACCCTGCCTCGTGAGATCGCGTGGGATGAGAGCCTGCCTCGTGAGATCGCGTGGAGATGAATCCAGCCTCTCGCGAGATCGAGCCATGACCAATTGTCTTCCCTGCGCCTTTCAGGCAGGGCAGCTCTGTTCAGTTGAGGGTATTACAGCGGAGGAGTGTGGGGAATGCCAGCGGGACTGTAGCTGGAACCTCAGAGCCAGTGGCACTTAAATCGCCTGGAGCTGGAAGCAGTCTTCTTAGCTCTAAAGGATTTTCAGCCACAGCTGGACCAGCAAAATGTACTGATTCGCACCGACAGCACGCCTGTGGTTTCATACATAAATCTTTAAGGAGAGCGGAGGTGGATCTGTTCGCCAGAGCGAGAACACGCATTGCCTGTTGTTCTTCACTCCCGCTGACCAGCAGCTAGCCCGTATGCATTTCCTCCGATCAAGGAATGTTACCGCTGGTGTTATGAGAGATCAGGGTGGAGCGAGCATCAGGGATACTCATCGCCCTGAATCCAGCCTGGGTTCCCAGACTTGACGGAACTGCTGGAGGCACCGCCTTGCCGTTCCCGGCAGGAAATATATGCTATCCCAGGTCGAACCTGAAACTATAGAGCCATCATGTGTGATCGCTTCAGGGTATCAGAGAGGGCGCCTTACAGTCTCGCACGCACATGGGGGCGAAAACCCTGTACAAAACGTTTGTATGCTTCAAATGGGAGTGTTTGTGAAGGAGTCCGGCTCATATCGACCTGACTACTTGCACCGTATGTTCTGAGTTTCCCGCTGCACAGACTGGATAGTGGATCGTTACCATCGACACTGAAGTTTATGTCGCGCCATTGCGTGTCCGTTTCGCAGAGCGGGCAATCGTTCGGTAAAAGACTACATCCCCATGTCCACTTTCGTTTCCGCTCTGGGACCAGGAAGTGGGGTAAGAGCTCTCATTGCAGCCATTGGGCTTTTAACATCCGTAGGTTGAAGGAACTATTCCTTAAAACTACAGTCCTTCTAGCCTTTGCTAAGCTAGCGCATAGAGCATTACACGCTTTTTCTGTGGACAGCGACTGCATTCGATTCGGTCCCGGGACTGCAGTGTCACGTGCCTAAATCACTGTCTACCCCCCTTCGAAAGGACGGAGACGGTTCGCCGTCAGCCTTTGCTACTAAATCATCGCCCTCACAGAGTGCGGACGCCCAGACTGCAGTTTGCCCCGTCAGTGTTTTTGAGATTTTACATTGACCGTTCAAGCAGTTTTCGCAATCGATCCAGTTTCTGGATGCTATGGTGGGTGTACGAACGGCCGAGCCGTATCGAAGCTGAGTCTGTCACAATGGATTGTGGACGCTATCAAGGAGGCATATACAACCCAAGGTTTGGAAATTCCCTCTGTGCATTGGGGGCTATCGTTCCACCTAGCGTGGTTGAGATGTATGTGTATTCAAGATATTGCTTGCCAGCCGGTGGTCTTCGCAGAATATCTTCGCCAGGTTTTACAAGCTGGACGTTCAGTCCTTAGCCTCCCAAGAGCGGTCGGTGAGTAACTAATTCATGTTGCTAAGTTACCTTTGTGGGAGGTGCTGCTTGTACAGTACATTATGCAGCCCTTATGAGGTGTTGTTGTCGGCCCTGAGTTCAGTGCCGCGGACATGGTCATGTTATGGTATGCTGCTCAAACACAGTTAATTCTGTATAGCTCTTTTAATACTGCTATGGCTGGATGTGTTCTGCCCTGCTCTCAGCGCAGCCCATGTAGTCACTTGCCAGATATGCAAATTTTGTATACCTGAGGTGTAGGCGCTCATTGGCTTATCTCCATCTATCAGCTGTGAGCCCGCCCTTCGAGCTCTGTTATTGGTGGGAATGCTTCGCGCTGTGTAACTGGTTCAGGCTGTCCGTAGCCTCTCTCACGGCGGGATTGAATAACGTTCCCATAACGGAGTAATCTCCGTGATGTCTCGTGACAGCTTGAAAGGGAACGCTCCGGTTACTATGGTAACCTCGGTTCCCTGAAAGCGGGAACGAGACATCACGGTGATCGCCGTGATCGCTGCTAGTTCAGCCAAGCGGCGTTCAGTTCAGATTCTGACGTATTGTCGCGGGCGCTGCATTTATACTGCCTCTCGAGCTCGTCATATTTGCATGCTTCGCGACAATTGGCCAGTCATTGACTGGCGTGAGCCAATAGGTCTTCAGGAAAGGTTGGAGGGAAGGAGTTTCCCATAACGGAGTAATCTCCGTGATGTCTCGTTCCCGCTTTCAGGGAACCGAGGTTACCATAGTAACCGGAGCGTTTTCTTTGAACATCAATTAACTGAAATTATATAATAATAATTGTGTGATTGTGTTGGTATGGATATCAGACCGCAATTTGTATGTATGTACTGATAAATTAGTTTGTATGAGTGATAATTTTATGTATTTTTTTATGTGTGTTCCTGTGGCTCAGTGGTAGAGCATTGCAATGCGTTAGCAGTGCAAAAGGTTGTGGGTTCAATTCCCAGGAAACACACATAATGACAAAAATGTATAACCTGAATAAGTCGCTTTGGATTAAAGCGTCTGCTAAATGCATAAATGTAAATGTAATCTGACACTGCACAAAAAAATGCATCATGAAAAAATAATGCTGTTTCTAATCATTGACTTGTTTAAGACTAATGACCATAAAATATCTGCTTAGCATGTAGTATATGGAAAATAATAGATTTGTTAGTATTTTTCTATTAAAAACAACAGTAAACTGGCATTTAATGGATTAAAATCCTGATTAGGGCTGATGTAAAAAGTGGATTCATCAAAGAACTCTGCAAAAAAATCTACCCAAGCAGCACAACTGTTTTCAACATGAGCAGTAAATTAGCATATTATAATGATTTCTGAAGATCATGTGACACTGAAGACTGGAGTAATCATGGTGAAAATTCAGGAATCAATTACATTTTAACATCTACTCACAAATAAAACAGCTATTTTAGATCATAATAATATTTCACTATTTTTAGTGTGTTTTTGTTCAAATAAATGCAGCCCTGGTGAGCAGAAGAGACTTTCAAAAACATAAAATCTATCCAACCCCAAACTTCTGAGTGTTTTTTCTCTTTCTCGTAGAGTCTAGTTCTCCCAGAGGCTCACGACATGTACTTATCTGTCAGGAAGCAGTAATATTCCATGCACGCTCTTCAAAAACATCCCTTACAGCACCTTTAACTGTGTTACATGATGAGTATCTACAGATTCAGAGTATCTAGAGTTCTGTGTTTCATCTGTGTGAGGTGTTAATGTTTTTGTGTCTGATAACACCAGCTGACCTCTTCTCTGCTCACCAAACAAAAGCTCTGATAAGCTGCACTTTTTCCCAGAGATTTTCTCTCAATATCTGCTGCTGGAGAAGTGTAATATAAGACCGACTCCCGGCACTCATTTTGTCCTCTAAAGTAGCACCGCAGTGGCGTCCGGAGGTCTCGAAGCGGACCGCGCCACACTGGCTTTGTCCAGACCTTCAGAGATTCTACTTCCTCTAATGATACCGTCCCTCTCAGCTCCGGCTGCCCAAGTGCATGCTGGGATGTGACCTCTGCATTAATTTCTACCCCTCTGTGTGGTCAGGAGAAGGCAATTTCCATCCAGTTTTCTTCTAACTTTCTTTTTCCCTGTGAATGTCAGTTTCCTGCAGGGATCATGAGGGTTTTTAATGTTGAGCTCCTTTATGTGTCCGCTGCAGTCATACAGTCACATTAGGCCATTAGGGGCCAGTGATTCAGTGATGACTGGACATAATGAGAGAGGCTGCGGCAAACAGGTGTGTGTGTGTGTGTCTGTGAGAGCGTGTGAGAGAGAGAGTGTGTGTGTGTGCGCGTGCGCGCGCGTGTGTGTGCGTGTGTCTGTGTGTGTGTGTGTGTGTGTGTGTGTGTGTCTGTGTGTGTGTGTGTCTGTGCGTCTGTGTGTGTGTGTGTCTGTGCGTGTTGCTTGTGTGTGTGTGTGTGTGTGTGTGTGTGTGCGTCTGTGTGTGTGTGTGTCTGTGCGTGTTGCTTGTGTGTGTGTGTGTGTGTGCGTGTTGCTTGTGTGTGTGTGACAGACCCGCAGGCAAGGTCAGGCCATTCAGCAACTCGCTAGACACACATCAGTACAGCAGCAGTCAGATTTACTCACACACGCTCGCTAGAGACCAGTGCACAAGATTCAAAACTTCTTCACAGAAACAAAAACATTGTAAGTTTGTACTGGCTCAAGTTTGCAAGTTGTAGAGTTGAACTACATTAACATTCAGAAGTTTGAGTTCGGTGTGATTCTAAAAAAGACTTCTCTGCTCACCAAGACTGCATTTATTTGATCAAAAATACAGTAATTTTTTTTATTATTATGATTTAAAATAACTGTTTTCTATGTGAAAATGTTCAAATGTAATTTATTGCTGTGATAAAAGCTGAATTTTCAGCATCATTACTCCAGTCTTCAGTGTCACATGATCTTCAGAAATCATTATAATATGCTAATTTGCTGCTCAATACATTTTTCAGGATTATTTGATGAACAAAGTTCAAAAGAACAGCATTTATTTGAAATAGAAATCTTTTGTGACATTATAAATGTCTTTTCTGGCACTTTTGATTAATTTAATGTGTTCTTGATGAATAAAAGTATGATTTTTTTTGAGGAAAACTAATTACTAGCCTCAGTCTTTTGAAGTATTGAGTTCTGTTTATATATGGTTTGAATGTTACTCTGAGGTTATGCAGTATTGTTGTGATGGGTGGCGTGTGTTGGCAGTGTCTTGTGGTCTAGTTGGTTGGAGTTGAATATTGAAATATGTCAGATTTTCTTTACTCAAGCAGTCCGAACGACATCACTAACATTCACACATTTACAGTATGTTTGCACATATAAACACAACAACTTGATGAAAACAACATAGACTTAACATGTTATCACGCATTACAGCATAGACGCTCATTTGAAACACTCATTTTCGCTTCATTACATTTGTAATTGCTTATTAAATGAAGCAGCTGAGGCTCCTCGGTGGGAATGACAATGAAATCTACTGCAGAAATGATTTGTAGAAATGAAACGATCCCAGTTTTAGTTGGTATTTAACACTGGATCACCAAAGATGAACAAGAGGGGATATAATACACAATATAAATATTGGTTTAATAATAGATTTTCTAAAGAAAGCATCATCACTCCAGTCTTCAGTGTCACATGATCCTTCAAATCACTCTAATATACTGATGTACTGCTCAAGAAATATCTCTGATTATTATCAATGTAGAAAACCGTTATGCTGCTTAACATTTCTAAATATCTATATATATTAAATATGTACCTAAAGTATTTTTTTCAGGATTCTTTTGATGAAAGTTCAAAAGAACAGAATTTATTTGAGTGCCATAATGGCACAGAAATCGACTGCTGAAAATAATTTATGGCTTTTTAAAATTAATTCCTTATCAAATGTTTTAATTTTAGGATTGCTTAAATTATTTTATTATTTTTATGATCGCTGCTTGGTTTCTTGACAGATCAGGAAGTAAGAATATATAGTAAATATAAATGAATGCATAAAAAGACTATACTAATACCATAAGATAATTATGTAATTAAATGAGTTATCTAATTATGTTATCTTATTGTTGTCAGTAGCTGAGCCTGATCGAAGCTCTCATTGAATGTGCATCAGTGACCGCACAGGCTCCTGCGTCCCGCGGGAAAACCATCCAGGATTTGAGACACAGAATCGATTTAAATTGAGTTTTGTTGCAGGAGCGAGCGCAGTGGAGGATACTCTCACTGTTGCACAAAGCTGGAAACGTTATTTATTTTTACCTCTTTACTTCTCTGGATTGTGTGAATGTGCTGGTGTGTGTGTGGGATAGTTTAGACGCACTGAGTGCTGATGTCAGATTTATAGGTGCGTTCATCATCGTTAGAGGACATTTGGAGAACATGAGTTTACTGAAAACATAGGAAACATGAGAAGATAACAGCAGGAACATGCATTGATTCCCTTCTTTTTAAAGCGTTGAATCTCAGTCTCTTTGACTCTAAGGCCCTCCGTTGTCCACAGCAATGTCCAAAGCTCTGCCTCCGTCATTTGTTTCTCTGCTTTGCATTTACATTTAGTCATGTTGCAGACGCTTTTATCCAAAGCGACTTACAATTGGGGAATACATGAAGTGATTCATCTTGAAAAGGCAAACAGACAGAGGAAGTGCCATTGGTTGCAAGTCTTCTTTGGCATCAGACTAGCACGACTCGTCTGGACGTTCACGGCGTCGTCTTTTGTATTGCACAGAAGAACGTCAGTGCTGAGGGTGGATGAATGTTGACTGTATTTGTATTCTTTAATGAGATGATTATACACCGCAGTGGTTCTAATGCTGTTGTGGTTGTTCTGCAGCTGAATGGATGCGGTACAGACGCTGCATTTGTATTCGGTCGCATAGCGTTAAAGTAGGACAAACGTGAGCGTTAGGAACAGAAACTTCCTCAGATTGATGATGCTTCGTCTCATCGCCGCAGGCTGATGAATGTCTCTCTTAACTTCATGTGTTGTTATGAAGTTTGGTTTTGTTCCTCGAGGGCTGAGTGTTTTTGTTCTCGTATCCTGCAGACATTTTCAAGAGCAAATAATGAACGTGTTAAAACTTAAGCTCAAACTCGGCCTTGTCCCCAGGCAGCAGATGATGAAGATATTCAGAGGTGAAAGAAATGAAGTGGAGGATTTGTGAAGCATCTGTCTTCACGGCGAGCTGATGATGGGTTTGCTGTCATGAGCTTTGAAACATGAAGAACTGAAAGCTGCTGATGACAGCGGGTGAGAAGAGTTGATCTTCCTAAAAGTTCACGTGCGGTCAATGTGGCCAAACAGAGCTTTGCGTTACAGTTGTTTCTGCAACTTTTACAACTGCAAAGTGGATTTTTGATTGCTGATGCTGCACGATGAATCGTAGTTTTATTGCAGATTAGAGATAAAACGTAGATTTCGTAAACATCATCGTTTGCTATTTTTATCTGCTGATTCTTTATCCTGAAAACATTGTGGTTTCCAGATGTCTTGAGCTCAAATCCCCCAATCAGAGCTTCTAAAGCGAGGCTTACTCATATATCAAGGTTTTCCAAAACCAATAACGGGGTTATTATAATAAAATAAAATAACTTGAATGAAAAATTTAAATGAAAGAAAAAATAATAAAAAATGCAAAACCAGTAGTACAGAGTTTGATTTTCAGTTATTATTGACAACACAGAGAATAAACTAAGAAGATGCAGAATGGGAGCTGCTGAGAATCTGCACTCGGCGCCGTCAAAATAAAAGCCCACTTCCAACACAGTAAGCATTAGCGTTTGCGTTTGTGTCTGCTGGTTCCTTATCCTGAACACTTTGCGGTTGCCAGATATCAAGAGCTCAAATCCCCCAGCTTGTAAATAAAAGGTTTTCTATAAATAAATAAATATATTGAGCAAAAAAAAAAAAAAAAAAGTTATTACAAAATAAATCTGTAAATGTTGTATTCATTAAATGTTTATTAGATATTCAAAAATGCATATTTGCTGAATATCGACAGTATACGAAAAAGTACTATAGAGTTTAAATTTCATTTATTTGAGTTTTTATTATTAATTTACATAAGTAAAAAAAAAAAATTACGTTGTTTGTTTTTTGTAGTTTATTTATATCCAGGTTTTCCCAGACCGGAATATTAATAAATATAATTAAGTTAATTAATTCTTTATTTATAAATTAATTTATAATAATATTTAATTATTAGCTTTCTTTTTTTATTACATTTAGTAATTTACATGAATTAAATTACACTTCTAAAATGAGTCTTTCTCTTATATCAAGGTTTTCCAAGACCAATAACAGCGTTATTATAGTAAACTAAAACCATGAAAAACTTCTATTGAAAACATGATAAAGAAAAAATAATTAAATGAAATGTATTATATAGTTTGACGTTCAGATATTAAATAGAGAGAATAAATGAAAGAAGATGCAGAATGGGAGCTACAGTGTATCTGCAATCAACGCTGTCAAAATAAAAGTCCCACTTCCAACACTTAAAGGGACAGTCCACCCAAAAATGAAAATTCTGTCATCATTTACTCACCCTCAAATAGTTGCAAACCTATGCAGCATCTATGCATTTGTTTGTTCTGCTGAACACAAAGGAAGATATTCTGAAGAAAGATTGTAAACGGGCTGTTTTAGGGCACCATTGACTTCCATAGCAGGAAAAAAATACTATGATCCAGAACTGCTGTGTTTCCCACATTCTTCAGAATATGCTTTGAATATTCTTACTTTGTGTTCAGCAGAACAAAGACATTCATACAGGTTTAGACTTGATGGTGAGTAAATGATGACTGAATTTTCATTTTTGGGTGAAAAACGCCCCATGTCTCTCTTAGTTAACACCTGATTCAGATAACCAGCTCGTTAGAAGAGAGCTAAATGCATAAACTGTGTTCCGATTGATGTGATCCCTACACAGTGTTCATTGCTCCCTACTCCGTTCATTGCTCCCTACTCCCTACAGACGAAACTTACTAGTGAAGTGTGACATAATATAGCACTTTCACAACCATACATATGTTTCAATCTTGTTTTCAGTCCTGAATCAATCCTGAAGAAAGATAACCAAATCCAGTCCAGCGGAAGCAGAAATTACAAGAAATAGTTTGACTCTTTGTACAGTAAATGATGAGTAATCTCAAACGACTTATGCATGTGTCTATATTTGAATAGGTTATAATAAACGTCTTAAATCCTTAGCATTGTGCAGGTTTTCACACAAGAATCCATCACATTTATGAAGAAAATATACTTTCATTTGGTTTGACATGTTATAGTTTTTCATCTCCCATTTTAATCCTGCGTATTTGAAATATTTGGGATTATGAGATTTAATTTGTGTCGTGGGACTAGAGACATAATTTTTCATCTCTTCTGGAGAATAACAGGATTAAAAGCGAGCTCAGCTGTTATGACGGAGCCGCTCGTATAATTTTGTCCAGAGTTGTGAATATTGCTCATATGGATCTATATTTTGGAGAGATGAAGGTTACCCAGCATGCACCAGGCCGTGCTCATGCGGGTCTGACCACAGGATTGGTCCCTCAGGGAGTAATTAGGCCCGACTAAAGTACCTGTGAGCCGAGAAAGCTGAGAGACGCCAAAGCTTTGGCTTTAACCCGTTGTCAGCTAAACGCTTGTTAGCCGCGGCAGCGCTGCGTACGACAACGCTCACCCTTTCATTACCTGCTGCCGCTGCACAAGCACAGTAGATTCTGCTCACTCGGCCCTCGCTGGGCTCTTGTCCGGGACTCTTGCTTAAGGAAGAACAGATGAAGCGCTGTCTGAGGTTTTTATTCTACCTGTCTGTGAATTATTTAGGGACCACATTTATATGCACATTATCTTCTTTAAAGGGACATTTTGCCTCAAAGTGAAAGCACTGATTATTTCCTCGCTCTTTATGCCGTTCCGCACATGTATGGCCTATTCTGTGAAAGGAATTGAACATATTTTGAAGGAGTACAGACTTTCATAGTACAGACAAATAAATACATAAAACACAGACTCAACATATATTCCAGTATTATGTTTCATAGAAGAAAGTCATTCATACAGATTTGGAAAGATATAAAGAGTGAGTAAAATGTGACCATATTTATATAAGGATGAAAGCTAAATATATATTTTTAATAATTGTAACCCTGACAAAATATGTGATATATAATGTGTGTGTGTGTGTGTGTGTGTGTGTGTGTGTGTGTGTGTGTGTGTGTGTGTGTGTGTGTGTGTGTGTGTGTGTGTGTGTGTGTGTGTGTGTGTGTGTGTGTGTGTGTGTGTGTGTGTGTGTGAGATAAACTAGAGAGTTTGGGACCTTTTGATTATGTTAACTACATTTTGATGTTATGTTCTTCATATTTGTATGTATATTTTGTTTTTTTTTTTTTGTAATTTCGCTCTTTTTTGGGGGTCTATAAAAATATTTTGGGAAAATTATATTTTTATGTATAATTTATTATAACTTATTGTTATGTTTTATTATTATTTATATTATTGATAGTATTACGTATATTAGCAAATATATTATTCTGTTATTATTAACCCACGAGGCACATTTAAATGCATTTTTTTTTTTTATGAAATATCCCTTTAAGTTCTATAAAAGAAAAAACTAAATTATATTAAAATGTTATAATATTATAAAAAAATTATAACAATAATTTAAATGCACGTTATTTTCTTTTTTAATTTTCTAATAAGTACATCATGTTATTTTTGTATTATTATTATTATACTTTAGTTTTTTCTGATCACTGCAAAATAGTTTTTAATGTGTCACAAGTATAGTTACAAATCTTTGTTAATTTTTAATACTTCATACACTTAAATGACTACTTCTAAATGATTGCGGTTTAATCTGTGTGCTGGTCAGGGGTGTGTGTAACATACTAAATTAAAGATATGCATGCTTTAACCCACTTTTTTCAATCATTGCACTCAGTGCATGTATATATACACGGAATATAACTACATTTGGGTATTAATGTTTTAATGTGCATGTCATAATTGAGTGTTTGTTTTCATAGTTGTGATGATATATAAGAGTTGTGTGGCGAGGTTTCTTCTTCAGTGTAATCCGGTTTCGATGTGATTTTGATGTCAGGTGCTTCATCTGCAAGCATGGGAGAGGTTTTGGAAGTGAAACAAAGAGATACTTCCCTGTCTCAGCGTCTCACTCATCTTTGTGTTTAATTTCACGGGACTCCAGATGAAGTGAAAGTGTCAGACGAGCTCCTGATTGATTGTGTTCCTCTAATGTCTTCTGCTTTTACGATCCAGATGAAGAAGACGTGAACATTATTTCCTCCTCCGACAGGGATTCTCTTATTTTTGTAAAGCAATACAGCTGTTGTTATGGTTACAAGTTATAAATAGGCAGTGCATGTGACAGGGAACCGACGATATACGGGATGAAAGACGCTGCAGAAATCTATCCCACAATTCCCTGCTCCTCGCTGGGTGCATTTCTAGTTTGCTTTTACTAAATGTGAAGGCGTGACCTTCTTGTCTGAATTAATAACACGCATTAGTAAAGACCGGACGCCTCTTGTGTATCAGTACAGCCGTAACTCTTAATTGATTTAATTAAATCTGTGTGTGAATAATCACACGCAGATGTGTTTTCTGTGTTATAAATATGCTGGAGATGAAGTCTGTGGTTATTTATATTGCTGCGGTGGCGTTTGTCCCAGTGCTGCTTGGCATTTATGTCGTGCTCATTGTTCTCTCTCTCTCTCTCTCTCTCTCTCTCTCTCTCTCTCTCTCTCGCTCTCTCTCGCTCTCTCTCTCTCTCTCTCTCTCTCTCTCTCTCTCTCTCTCTCTCTCTCTCTCTCCTCTCTCTCTTCCTCTCTCTCTCTCTCTCTCTCTCTGTGTCTCTCTCTCTCTCTCTCTCTCTCTCTCTCTCTCTCTCTCGTCTCTCTCTTTCTCTCTCTCTCTCTCTCTCTCTCTCTTCTCTCTCTCTCTCTCTCCTCTCTCTCTCTCTCTCTCTCTCTCTCTCTCTTCTCTCTCTCTCTCTCTCTCTCTCTCTCTCTCTCTCTCTCTCTCTCTCTGTCTCTCTCTCTCTCTCTCTCTCTCTCTCTCTCTCTCTCTCTCTCTCTCTCTCTCTTCTCTCTCTCTCTCTCTCATTCCTTCGTCTCTCTCTCTCGTTTCTCTCTTTCTCTCTCTCTCTTTCTCTCTCTCTCTCTCTCTCTCTCTCATTCCTTCGTCTCTCTCTCTTCTCTCGTTTCTCTCTCTCTTTCTCTCTCTCTCTCTCTCTCTCTCTCATTCCCTCGTCTCTCTCTCTCATTCTCCCCTCTCTCTCTCTCTCTCTCATTCCCTCTCTCTCTCTCTCTCTCTCTCTCTCTCTCTCTCTCTCTCTCTCTCTCTCATTCCCTCTCTCTCTCTCTCTTCTCTCTCTCTCTCTCTCTCTCTCTCTCTCTCCTCTCTCATTCTCTCTCTCTCATTCCCTCGTCTCTCTCTCTCTCTCTCTCTCTCTCTCTCTTTCTCTCAAGCCTCAGAAAAACTCCAGATACAGCTGCAATTAGAAGCAGTTTGAGGATTTCATTAGGACTCTCTTGCGATGCCACTGGCTGAGACTTCAAAGCGGCTGAAAAGAGATAACGCTGCTCGCTAACGACCTCTCTGACTTCTGACCTGTGAACTTGATCGCAGTTTTGAGATTTAATGATTCCAGATGTGAATGTCACGCTTTCAAAACTTTTCCACTGCATCAAAACACGCATCCAGACTGAAATTCAGATTATTGATTTATCACACTATGATTGTGCAGTTTATATTTGACTCACGTTTAGCCGTTCAAATAGGAGTAATTCAAAATAAACTGTAAATCTCTCATTAAATTCTCATGTAAATTCATTATGCTTCCTCAGTTTTTGAGTGAAAAAGCAGCATTCATGGGTATTCTTGGCCAAATGTTTAGTTTGAAAAAAGCATTATTTGTGGATAATTTTGGCAATATTCAGTTTTTGAGTGAAAAAGCATTATTTGTGAATCATTTTGGCAATATTCAGTTTTGAGTGAAAAAGCATTATTTGTGAATAATTTTGGCAATATTCAGTTTATGAGTGAAAAAGCATTATTTGTGAATAATTTTGGCAATATTCAGTTTTTGAGTGAAAAAGCATTATTTGTGAATAATTTTGGCAATATTCAGTTTTTGAGTGAAAAAGCATTATTTGTGGTATAATTTTGGCAATATTTTTAGGTTTTGAGTGAAAAAGCATTATTTGTGGATAATTTTGGCAATATTCAGTTTTGAGTGAAAAAGCATTATTTGTGGATAATTTTGGCAATATTCAGTTTAGTGAAAAAGCATTATTTGTGAATAATTTTGGCAATATTCAGGTTTTGAGTGAAAAAATATTATTTGTGATAATTTTGGCAATATTCTGTTTTTAAGTTAAAAAGAGCATTATTTGTGGATAATTTTGGCAATATTCGGTTTTGAGTGAAAAAGCATTATTTGTGGATAATTTTGGCAATATTCACTGAAAACAGAGGAGCATAATATCAGATCAGTGAGGCCTATGATCAATCAGATACAAAACTTGTTTTAATTGAAAGAAAACAAGTTGATGAAAAGATTGAATCAATATTTTTTGGTGAACAGCATAATGAGAGATTTACAAACAGTGTGTGTGCGTGTGTAACAAGGTGGGAAAAATGCTCAAAAATATTTTGGGAAGTTATTATACCCTATGTGAGCAAAGTCAGTCGGTTTTATCCCAGTGCAATAACATTAACAAGCACTTTCAGGAAAAAGAATGACCGGAACACAACATGAAGCCCGTAGAGAAATGCCATCAAATGTGCTCTGTAACTGCATTGAAGAAAATCATTCGGGCATGTTTGCAAGTAAAACATAAAAATGTATTAGGCTTGCATTGTGTGACACAAGCAAAACACAATTGTTGCAATTGTTAATCACACTTATTTGCATTAGCAGAAAATGCATGATCGTGACAGGCCTGATTCAGTTTACACACAGAATGAGTTGAGCTGTTCCGAGCACTAGTGAACCACATATCGAGACATTTTATAGACCTACATCATTTGTGCACTCACGACACGTCTGTTCCAAGTGTAATTCTGCTGCCTTCTAAGGGAACTTTTTAGGCCACATTTAAAGGGATAGTTCACCCAAAAATGAAAATTCTGTCATTAATCAGACCCTCCCATAGACAGCAAGGGTCATGAATATGACTGAGGTCTGACAGCTCTCAGATTTCATCCCAAATATCTTAATTTGTGTTCTGAAGATGAACGAAGGTCTCACGGGTTTAGAAAAGCATGAGGGTGAGTAATTAATAATTGTCATTTTTAGGTGAACTATCCCTTTAAGTATTGCGTGTGTCATAATCTGTCATCCATATGCAATATGCTTACATTCTGGGATTAAATATGCAGTCTAAATATATTTATAAAAAATTATTAAAGAAAATCATATGGGCTTATTTAACTATGTTTGCTTGTAAGAATATATATATATAAAAAATATATTAGGCTTACACTGTAAGTGAAATATAAAAAGGTAATTAAATGGCTAATTTCAGTTATTTGCATGACAATATTTGCATACAATATAAAATATTTATAAAAGAGTGTCCAGTGACATTTATTTGAACCAGTTTTAGTGTAGTTTGCACGATTACAACATGAGTCTTTATGGCGTGATCCAGGGTCAGTTTTCTCTGGATTATGAATATTATGCTGTCGGTGTCCCTGATGAAATCACACGCAGCACGAGCAGCATTTTTATCTCCAAACTCTCTTGAAGTTTCAGGCACGGCATAATGTGGAAATGCATGACTTTTAGGAAGCGCTATGCCCTGATGTGCTTTGATATGAGTCTGCGATTGCACACAACTTTCTCTGTGTGATATTAAACTTTCTGGCTCAGATGAAACTGGAATAATCAAGAGATTGCTTCACTCTGAATGCGCTCTGTATCTTTAGAATCACTGATGTTTCTTCTGTGAAGGTTTGAGAGTTCAACATTTCTTTATACCTTGATTATATATATATATCACCTCCTTAATTAGAGTCGTTGTATAATGCTGTTATTTGATATTTCTGCGTGAAACGGGATGTTCAGTGACTTGATATGATTGATTAGAGGGTGAAAGTGGCAATTACTGACCAGAATGAAGATGAAGGTCAAGTTCACCATCTCTAGTAGCGTACACACATGTAACTGTAATCACTAAATAAATAAATACATGTATTGTGTATATATACAGTGGGGCAAAAATATTTAGTCAGCCACCAATTGCACCAAATACTTATTTTCCACCATAATTTGCAAATAAATTCTTTAAAAATCCTACAATGTGATTTTCTGGATTTGTTTTTCTTATTTTGTCTCTCATAGTTGAGGTATACCTATGATGGAAATTACAGGAATCTCTCATCTTTTTAAGTGGGAGAACTTGCACAATTAGTGGCTGACTAAATACTTTTTTGCTCCACTGTATATGTTATTAGTGGTAACTGAATCGTTGTTATTGTAAATACTGTCATTGCAATCATTAAATCAATTTTATTGTAATCATTAAATATATATTTTTATATTCTAATTCATAAATATATGAATCATTCACAATTAGACAGAGATGTTTTGATAAATTAATTTTTGATTTCATGTAGACTTTAAGACCCTCAAGAACTTCACAGCAAAGTTTGAGAGACAAAATTCCCTTTGTATTCGAGTAAATTCATTCTCACCTCGAACCCTTCTAAAAATACTCCTCAAATCTGTTCCTCTCTGAAACTGAACCCATGCTGCCTTCGTTTGCAACTCATTTTTTTCTGATGAAAGACGCTCTTTCAGAGTAAGAGAGAGAGAGCGATCTGTCCCACGTGAGATTCTCTCCCACTTCATTTCTGTCCGTCATGCACTGGGCTGCAGATAAAACTCTGCTCGCTGATAGATGCCCCTCCAATGGCATCCAGCCGTTTTATAATTAGATTTATTATATAAGTTTTATAATAGGATTGCTTATGCATGAGTTTCACTTTTATGTAACCGAATAAAAAGCCAAATTTAGGCTGCCAGGAAGTATCGGTCAGAACACGATCTGAGACGACATCTCAGAAAACTGTTGATTCCCAAAACTGATTACAAAGCGCTCCTCCTTTTCAGAAGCTGATGTCATGCAGAGCCACTGCTCTCAAAGAGAAACCAGGCTTTTCACGAGCCTTTAATCAATACAGGAGGCATTATGGGCCGGAGGGCCTTCAAAAACCCTCTTTGAACTGAAGCAGTGTCATCGACACATGTTTCTCTCTGTAAGCGTGTGCTGGTGTGACAGTCGTGTCAAGCTGTTGTACTTGAGAAACATCAGTCAAACTGGTGACACTTCAGGAGATAACGAACAGAAATCTTCGTTTTACAAGACATTTTGTCACTTAAAGAAATAGTTCACCTAAAAATGAAGATTTGCTAAAAATATCCTCTCCCTCATCCAAGATGTAGATGAGTTTGTTTCTTCATCAGATTTGGAGAAATGTAGCGTTGCATCACTTGCTCAGCAATGGATGCTCTGCAGTGAATGGGTGCCGTCAGAATGAGAGTCCAAACAGCTAACTACAAGTAATCCACATCATTACAATACTTCAATTAATGTTTTGAGAAGACAAAAGAAACAAATCCATCATTAAGACATTTTTATGTTCAAACCATTGTTTCTGGACAAAATTTGAATCCATAATAGCGCTTCCTCCGGTGAAAAAGTCACCTGGTCTGAATCAGGAGAGAAATCTGCTCGGATAAAGCACCATTTACAAACCAAAACAGCGCTAAACAAATGTGTGTGGATGTTTTTGTGAGAGACAACAGGAGATGGACTTTTCACTGGAGGAAATGGTTTATTATGGATTATGGACTAGTATAGCCAGGAACAGAGTTTTGAAGTTAAGAACACCTTAATGATGACTTTGTTTCTTAAAAAAACGCAGCTTTTTTCTCAAGATGTTAACTGGAGTGGTGTGTATTATTGTGATGTTTTTATCAGCTGTTTGGACTCATTCTGACGGCACCCATTCACTGCAGAGCATCCACTGCTGAGCAAGTGATGCAACGCTACATTTCTCCAAATTTGATGAGAAAACTAAGGATTTTTATTTTTGGGTGAACTATTCCTTTAAATGTCAACATAAATTAAAAATGTGTTTTATATTCTAAATTCATGTTGCGATCTTATTGTAAACGATCCATCAGTGCATGTAATTTTATTTTCCTCATATCTTCATAATCTTAATTTCTCAGGTAGATTATTGGTTGGTTCAGTTGCCAAATAACTATTGTTTTAAGCTGCTGCTTTTAATAATAATAATAATAATTTGTTACATTTTATATAGTGCTTTTCTAGGCACTCAAATCGCTTTACATAGTAAGGGGGGGAATCTCCTCAACCACCATCAGTGTGCAGCATCCACCTGGAGGATGTGACGGCAGCCATAGTGCACCAGAACGCCCTCCACACACCAGCTACAGGTGGAGAGCAGACAGTGATGAAGACAATTAGTGTATGGGGATTGTTAGGAGGCCGTGATGGTCAAGAGGTCATTGGGTGAATTAGGCCAGGATGCTGTAACACCTCCACTCTTTTTAGAAGGACATCTTGGGATTTTTAATGACCACAGAGAGTCAGCTATTTTGGATTATACAAACTATCTAAAGTCTTTCCAATAGTCAACACATTGATTTAATGTAGGTTAATGCTGATTTAATAAAGGTCACAGCAATAATAGCAAATAATGAAAGAAGCGTTGAGGCTGGGCTTAAGGATGGGCATGAAGTTGTATATGATCAGCATTAGAGATGACCTGCCTCATGTGATCATATTTACTGTGGCTGCTGGCAAATGCAGCTTCTGAGACTCATTTCACTGAGAGGCTTCCAGCTCTGTGTGTGTGTGTGTGTGTGTGTGTGCGCGTGTGTGTCATCGATCAGGGATTCAGTCACATTAATGATGCCTGCAGGTGAAGCTCGGGTCCTGCGAGTGTCTGTGAGCGTCAACAGGGGAGAGAAAAACAATGATTCTCTCAATCTTTGGTTCTTCTAAAAGCCTCAACCGTAGCACCGCAGAGAGCTCTGGTGAATGATTTCAGGGCACAAACACATGCACACAGGCTTTAAATTACATGAGAGATCATTAGTTTGTCATCGTATTGTTAGAATGATGAGCAAATCTTTTTTTATCCTGCTGAATTTAGTAAATTACTGTTGAGTAAATGTCAACAAACTACTTTAGAGTTTATTCTGAATTGACTTTTGTTTCCCATTTTTCATTTTAGTTTACGATTTACTAATATTTCATAAGCTTTTGTCATTTTTATTAGTTTTTTTGTGCATGGCTTTTTTATATTTCTAGCTTTAGTTAATTTTTACGTTTTAGTTTTTCTATTTTTTATGTTGTATATTTTAGTTTTATTCAGTTAGTTGCCAAAGCAACATATCTAAGTAACGGTTAAGTTTTTTTTAAGTTTGTTATCTAATATTTATGTTATGTAGTTTCAGCTTTATTTTAATTAGCACAAACTATTATAAAACAAATTGATTTAGTTTAAATTATGTGCTTTTCTTAGGTTTTTTAGTTGCTCTTTTTGTTGTCTTTAATATTTGTATGTATCAGTAATTCATATATTAAAACAATAAGTTTTAATTCTAATAGTTTTAGTGCTTCAACCTAAACCTCCAAAAAAGCTAAAATATTTCTAAATTAAGTTTTCTTAATTTTCATCTAATATTATATTTTATAATAAAACTGTCATGTATTAAAAGTAATTATGGGAATTTATTTTCTATTTATTTAAATTAAAATGTACATGTATTGTTGTTACTTTCACATACAAAGTATTACCGAGACTGTCATTTTTAAATGTTACAGTCTTACATTGGTTGCTAGGTATCAGCAGGTAAAGTTTAAAGTAAACAATTCAACATTTAGAACAGAAGAGTCTTTGGCAGGAGGACAAATGAGAACGTCCTTTTGGTGTGACATCACTAATCCTCTGACTTCAGCCCCGCCCCTTCAAGCACCGGACTCGTTCTGAAACACTTATACAATCACTTCCTGCTCTGCTTTGTTTCCTAGTTCAAGATCCTGTTTCATTCAGAAAGACATCCCGAGTAGAATGGTTGTGTGTCTCATGTTGACTTTCTCCATCTCTTTCCTAGACGGCACGTGGGCTCGGTTTTCAGTCGTTATTCTCATTAATTTTCATGTCATCAGGTGTGTTCACTAACCTCTCGTTAAAACTCCATCCCTCGTTTACTTTAATTGCAGTTTGTGTGAGTATAAAGACGTTTTGTTAAAGTGGCCTTTTAGAGCACATATTTAAGGGTGCTGAAGTTCTTGTGAAATGAAGACGGAGCCGTTAATTACAGCGTGAGTCCAGTGGTTCATAATGTCCATAATGGTTTTCAGAGTTAATGCATTCAGTAAAGTATCAGGGAAACGAAAAATAAATTCATGGAATATTTGGGTTTGATGATCATTTCTTTTGTGAAATATATGTACATCATTGTTCAAAAGTTTGGGCTCAATAAGATTTTTGTAACATTTTTTAAAGAATATTTTCTCATTTATTTATCAAAAATACAGTACAATGTTTTATATTACAATTTAAAGAAGTGTGAATATATTGTAAAATGTAATTTATTCTCATGATCAAAGCTGAATTTTCAGCATCATTACTCCAGTCTTCAGAAATCATTATAATTTGCTGATTTGCTGCTCAAGAAATATTTCTGATTATTATCAATGTTGAAAACAGTTGTGCTGCAGCTGCTTCATATTTTTTGTGAAAACTGTGATATATTTCATTTTCATATTTATTAATTTATAACTAAATTTGACTATTTATTGCGCCAAATAGTGGGAACAGTATTCTGAATTATATAATATAACTTTCCTCACAATTTATGAACTTAATATTAAAAACTTAGTATATTATAAAAAAAAATTGTCAGTCTTAATCTTAATGAATGCACATAATTAAATGTGTAATTATGATTAATTAAATAATAAAAAAGTTAAACTAAAATTAGTTTTAAATGTTTTTAATCATAAGAATGTAAAATGTAAATAATAAAAACATTCCAAATGAAACACTTCATTAAAAATATGAAATGCATCATTTTAATAAATACATTTGAATCAATGCATGGGAATCATTGGATTCTGAGCTATAAATATAATTGTCCTCACATTGTGTAAAATGTTTTTTGTCAATCCTCATTTTAATGTGTACGTATAATTGGTGATATTTCATGGTGTACTTTGATAACTGAAATAAGTCACACAGGCACATTGAAATCTCACAGTTACACTGCAAATTAAACAAATGTTACCTGCTTTTTGAAATATTAATAATAGCATTGGACTGAACGTTAACGTTGACCGTGCTTGGACTGATGCTCATCATCTGAAGTATCCTCATCTCCGGGTTTGACGGACAGGTGTGTGTGCATGACATAGAAACTGTGTTTTGCTGTAATTATCCGGTTGAGATTCAGTTGCTTGATCAGTGAAATGATTTTATGCGACTGAAACATTTGGGTTTATCTCTGGAAATAAGACTGACCATGGATAAATCCTGATGAAATCTGAGTGAAGGACGGCACAGCTTGTCCTAAAAATGCAAATCCGAGTGATAACAAGCAGCTGTCCCGGGTTACCGATGGGAGATGTCTCGAACCGGCCACAAACACGGCATTTGATTAGGATTTACGGCACTGAGATTAGATTATCCAGCCTGATCCGCTCCACCATCTGCTGCACTTTCTGAATTTGTGTTTCATTTTTAAACACATGTACGGCTTAGTGTGGAGACGAGCGTTCGACCTTGGTGTGGATGCTGACTGCAAAGCATCATGGGATTGAGGGAATCTTTTTCAGGTGAAGGGTGTGATTAACATTAGGTTAATGATTATTTAAAATCGTAAATGTCAAATATAAATTAAAATCATACAGAATCATAAAATGTCAAACTAAAATAAATTAACATGAAAACTAAATATAATATAAAAAAATTCTAAAACATTCCAAATAAAACACTTAAAAAAAAAAATTTGAATTTAAAACACATTATTTCAAAATAAAATCTAAATAAATGCTTGCTAAAATATATGAAATCATAATGTAAAATAGCATAATTTTAAAATTAAATCAAATATTAAATTCATAAAATAAGTAAGAAATAAGTGATTTTTAAAATAAAACATTCAGAATGATACACTAAAAAATGTAATCACTGTAAAACTAAAATTAACTTAATCATTTAAAATTAAAATGCAATTTTAAATGATGCACTTTATTAAAAAATATTTAAGTCCTAAAAATGTTAAACTAAAATAAATTCTTAAATAAAAAAGATACAAATAATTACAAAATACTAATTTAATCATAACATGGTAAAAGGAAATAAATAATTGTGAAATAAAAAACTTTAAAAATGTAAAATATTTAAATCATAAAAATGTACAATTAAAATGGTACTGTTAATATTGAAGTAATTTTAATAAGTGGTTTGTTTAGCTGCATGTCATTTGACCATTAACCGACTTCAGATAACTATGAACATGCATGTGTGATTTAAAATATTCACGTAAAAAGAGGGAGTATATGCACAATATAGAGCAGAAGTTGCATCCGGTGGAGCTTGCATTCATTTATAATTCAGCTTCATTGTTTCATTCTTAAAAATGTCACCACTGAAGAAAACCTTATGTTTGGAACCACATGAGTGTGAGTAAATTAATTAATTAATTACATTTATATAGCACTTTTCTAAGCACTCAAAGTAAGGGAGGAATCTCCTCGTCCACCAGCAGTGTGCAGCATCTGCCTGGATGATGTGACAGCAGCCATAGTGCGCCAGAACACCCCCAGCTTACTGAGTGAAGCCAATCAGCAGATATGGGATTGTTAGGAGGCCATGATAGTCAGAGACCAACGGGCAAATGTGTCCAGGATGCAGAGGTCACACCTCTACTCTTTTCTAGGATTTTTTAATGACCACAGAGAGTCAGGACCTCGGTTTAACGTCTCATCCGAAAGACGGTGCTTTTTTTGACTGTATAGTGTCCCCGTCACTATACCGGGGTGTTAGGACCCCCTGCTGGTCTCTCTAACACCTCTTCCAGCAGCAACCTAGTTTTCACCGGAGGTCTCCCATCCAGGTACTGACCAGCTCAACCCTGCTTAGCTTCAGTGGGAAACCAGTCTTGGGTTGCAGGGTGATATGGCTTTATTAAATGTACTTTATTCAGTGTTGATATACACAAACTATGCTCAGACATTTCTGTAAATGCACCAGTTGAGCTTAAAACAGGGCATTGTGATGTGAGGACGCAGCAGGTGCGGATTGGCTAATCGGGAGGATTCCCAGTGGGCCGGACTGTTTTTTGGGCCTCGAGGGCCGTGGTGTTATCATGCCAGTCCCTATAGGCTGTTTGCACTCACAGCAGCCCCATTCTTTCTATTTATTGTTACTCACAGCCCCACTCGCAGAGAGCAGCCTGCAGGTTAATGATAGGGTTTCTAACCGTTCCATAGCCTATAATACAGAATCTTCCTGAATTAAAGCTTCATAGAAGCGTCCCGTGTGAGAGCTAGCGCAGGCATACGCCGTATGACCACCAGAACATATGAAATTCTCCATTGATAACTAATCATTCTTTTCACACAAATCATTGTATTATTTACTCTGCCGGCTGCTCCCGCTTCACAGCGAGCTGGACTTTCCCTTCACCGTTCACATTTTGATTTTGTCAAATCTGTTTGCAAACAACTTCTTGATCATGAGCCCAACATCCAGCAAGGCAGAAAACATTCAGTCTACCATGGGGCTAGACGTCTTTGACTTTGCTGTGATGCTGGGAAATGGAGAGAAAGACAAATTATTATAAAACTTCTCGCGTATTCATAAACTTGGACCTCATTATTGAAGTAGGCCAAATTGAAGCTGCAGAAACAGCCCACAATCTTAAGTTCTCTTTAATTGAAAAATATGCAATTTCATTAATTAATGGTTGCAATAAAAGATTAGTTAAAAATGCAAGTGATATTGTTTTAAAAAATGCTTTATTGGCTGACGTTTCATAGATGTTCAGTTTTTATGATTTCAAATGTCATGCCATTTGTAGGCCTAATTCTATAATGGTACAATTTACCATTATAATTTGCAATTAAATTTTTGTATGACATTAAACACTTTTTAAGAGTAATTGTACATGAATAGATTAAGCAAAACAAATGTAATTATTTCTGGGAATTTTTTAACTGCAGGCAGACATAGGGAACGGTCCCTTATTTCCTTTATTAAAAAAATAAAATTTTCCAATTATTAAGTTAAGATTTTTACATCAAAATGAAGTCGCTAGAAAAATACAATGATTAACAAGGCTGTGGAGAACAGTGCACTTTTGCAAACTTATATCCTGAGGTTTTAATTACATTATTTGAATCTAGTCTGGCATGAACTAAAGTGGGGCATGAAACTCCAGGTTCTGGAGACGAGTCCCACTCCGGCCCCGGGACGCAGAATGAATTATGCATCATCACACCTGCGAGTGAGATTCACTTCTGCTGTTTCTGGAGCAGCTCTCTTTGAACAGATGAACTTGGCAGAACTGAAGAACAGAACGAGAGTTCAAATCAGAACCGTCCCGATGTTGAAGCGCTCCGTACATCACGTGACAACTGCTGCGTGATTGTTCATTTAAGAGGAGCTGCGTAATGCACAGCCGAGATGTTCTTCCCAAAACACCAGAGCATGATGGGACACCGGTCCTCCTGTTGCTTGTTATTGTGGTACATCGTCAGTCCTCTGAAGCAGGGCTTTGTGAGTTCATGAAAAGCTAATAATTCATTAAAACATCAAATATGTAAAGTCAAAATAAAACTTTCTAAAATGTAATCATATAAAAAGTTACATTTTCAAATAAAAATACTTACTGAAAAATAAACCACAAAAGCTAAATATTTTAAATGTAAATCATTTAAATACATAAATCATATATATATATATATATATAGTTACATTTTTCTTCTTTTAAAATACAAAAAATTCCAATAAAACACTAAACATTAAATAAGTCATAAATGTATATGCTTTAAATCCTATTAGAACACTGTTTATTAAAATCAAAATTAAACAATTGCTAGAAATTAATTAAATCATAAATATGTGAAGTTAAAGTTACCTATGTAAAAAAAATCTAAATAAAACCCTAAACATTAGTTAAATTGTAAAAAAATAACAAGTAAACCCCTAAACATTAGTTAAATTGTAAAAAAATAAAAAATAAACCCCTAAACATTAGTTAAATTGTAAAAAAAATAAACCCCTAAACATTAGTTAAATTGTAAAAAAATAAAAAAAATAAACCCCTAAACATTAGTTAAATTGTAAAAAAATAAAAAAAATAAACCCCTAAACATTAGTTAAATTGTAAAAAAAATAAACCCCTAAACATTAGTTAAATTGTAAAAAAAATAAACCCCTAAACATTAGTTAAATTGTAAAAAAAATAAACCCCTAAACATTAGTTAAATTGTAAAAAAAATAAACCCCTAAACATTAGTTAAATTGTAAAAAATAAAAAAATAAAAAAAACCTAAACATTAGTTAAATTGTAAAAAAAATATTTAAATGTAAACAATTTAAAATAACTTTATTAAAATAAAAACAATCAAAATAAAACACTTACTAGAAACTAATTAAATCCTAAATAAGTTAAATTAATTCTGAAATAAAACAATCAAAATATAACACTAAATAAAAAGAATTAAATCATTAAATGGAAACAAATAAAATAATGTAAAATGATTAAAAGGGTAATTTGTCAAATCATAAAAAAGTGAAGTCAATTAAATATTTGTGAGTAAATATAATTAAAAACATTAAACATTCATTAAATCATAAATGTGCAAAATAAAAAAGTTAAAATAATCATTTAAAAACAAAAACTGTCAAAATAAAGCACTTACAAATAAATTTAAATCATAATGTAAACAAAGTAATTTTAAAATAGATTTATTTTAATTATAAATTACTTATTATACTCATTATAAATTACTTATAATAATTTAATTATAATAAAAAGTTGTTAAAATCGTTTTTATTTGCATTTCATTTGATTATTAACTGAATGAAATGTTAAATCTCAGGGAGACTTTAAAAACTTCTTATCGTTTTATATATTTATATAAAAAGTTTGTATCTATTAAATAGGAGTCAAATTCATAAATGCACACTTTTATTGTAGTGTATCATGCATGTTAATGCTCATTAGAGGGTGTTGTGATGCTCCCAGCGCAGACGATGTCAAATCAGTGTGTAAATGTCAAAAAGAGCAGTCGAGGTTCTCCCGCATGAGTCTGGTTCCAGCGGCGCGCTTCTCCACAGTCTTTCGTAAGACTTTGATTGTAAGAAAGCTGGAAGTGTCCCTGAGCCCTGCGGCGTGTTGGACGGAGATCAGTGCGGCGTTTGGCGAGCCGTACCGATGCTAGCGCTGAGGGAGATCCCGCTGCAGAGGAGGAGTCTGGGATGCCGGAGGAATGGAAGCATTTCAAAGAAAAAGCATCTCAGTTTTCAGGCTCTAACTGCGCTTTTTCTGTCCTCTGGGTGTGTGTGAGAGTTATTCTGAGCCGCGGTTTCCACATGAAGTGCTGCGTAAGATATAATATCAACGCAGTCTTACCAGGACAAATGTGTGGCTCCTACTGGTACTATATGTAGTTGTTTTAAAGTGTGATCTACTTGTTTGGTTTGGTTTGGTTGAGAATATCTGCATTGTGCATTGGTTTGTTAATTGGTGGTGTTTGTTAGTTCAGAGTAGTTTTCAGCACTTAATGCTCATTTTCGACGCCTGTAGCGTGTTTTCATTTCAGAGCCCATATTAACACATTGCAGTTTGTGATCAGTGCACTGCTTTACTGCGTGTTGCTAGCTGATGTGAAAATGCCCTCTAAAGATAATTATCTACGATACATTGTGTGGCTTTTCTGAGAAGCATTTGTAATAGTTCTCAGTCGCTCACTACTGGTTGCTGTTTAATCATTTATGGCCATAACAGGAGAAAAGACATTTGTTTCTGCTGACGTTCTGCAGATGAAACGGCTGAACGTAGTTTAGAAGGTCATCGAGATGTTAGTCAGAGCGGCGTTTAGATAGTTTAGACATGTTTATGCTGGTGTTGTTTTGATCTATTCAACCTTTCCTCAAATGTATGCTGTATATAAACTACTGTTAGAAAGTTTGGGGTCCAGAAGATTTGTTTAAATGTTTTTGAAAGAAGTCTCTTCTGCTCACCAGGGCTGCATCTGCAAATGCAGTCAAAACAGTGAAATATTGTTATTCAAAATAACAAATTTCCATGTGAATATGTGTTAAAATATAATTTATTTCTGTGATCAAAGCAGAATCTTCAGCATCATCACTCCACGTGATCTTCAGAAATATTTATAATATGCTGATTTACTGCTCAAGAATTATTTCTGATTATCAATGTTGAAGTTCATATTTTTGTGATGCATTCTATTTTTCAGTATTCTTTGATAAGTAGAAAATTCTAAATAACACATTGTTTTAGTTTTGTAACATTATAAATGTCTTAACTGTCACTTTTGGTCGGTTTAATGCATCCTTGCTGAATAAAAGTATTAATTTTCTTTAATATTAAAAAGCTGACTCCAAACGTTTGAATGGTAGTGTACATATTCTGTCCTATAAAAAGAGCTTGAATAGAAGAAATATACATGGATCTGTTTCCTGGATAAATTAGTCCTCCATTAAAATTACTTTCATTATCAAATCTCCCGTCAACGTGATGTAATCTATCATAACTGAATCATAAAATCTGTAATAAACAGACACCGTGATCAAGCCCTGAAGGAAGCGTTTCCCTGATCGCTGACTTAATTTCCTCATAATGGGAAAGAAACAAGCATAATTTTCATGATCGTCAGAAATCAGCCAATTAAGCGTCACATGACCTTTCATGTTCCTGTGAACTTCTGCATCTGAGTGATTTCTGTTTGGCGAGAGCTGAAATTAATTATAACTGCTTTTTCTCAAGAGAACAACAAGAAATGACTTCATGTGCAATATTCATTGGTTCATAATTCTGTAGCTCTTTTATAACTTGGTTTAAAGCCACGTTTAATTTGTGGTTAAGCAACGTTTCACGCTGTCTAAAGTTGAAGAAGGTTGTTCGTAACATTGTAACCCTGAGTGATGAAGCTCACTTCCTGTGATACAATGTAATGCTAGAATGAAACGCCAAATCATTGAATATTAATGAGCTTGAGCAGTTGCATAAATAATCACATGCTGTTTAGTTTCAGCGGGGAATTAGTTCATTGAAGTCATGAAGATAATTTTATTTTACAATTTGAATATGAATAGTCAGTTTTAGATGGGCAGCTGTTAAAAGAGTGGTTATTATATATGTCCAATCAGTGTTATTTACTGTGTAAATATGCAAATATGATAACACACTCTCAGAATTGCAGTGGTGTGTGAAATGTTGTTTAACCCTTTGAGAGTGTTGGATAAAATCCGTGCAAATTCAAGCTCTTCATTTGTAGTTGTTTTTGATCATTTTATGAATCAAGATTAATTTTTTTGTTTTTTTTTTTTTACTGGCTTGAAATTAGTTTAAAATGAAGTGAAAATCTCTTAATTTGAACTGCGTTGGTGCTTTAGATTAAAACATCTATCGCATCTCAAACGTGAGTGAATCACCCAGAACACAGACTTGACAATTGGCCGTGTTTTTATTGGGCTTGTTTCTTTTGAGAGCATAACCCCAAACAGAGCCGAGTCGAGTCGCTCCATTAGAGGACGAGAGCGCCGCTGTGATTCAGAGCCCGTCCTCTGATGTGTCATGATGGTTTGTTTCAGTCCCGCTCACTGACATCCTGATGGTAGCGGGTGATGCTTTAATTAAAGCTGCGACGGACCTCACACACACACATTCAGATAAATGGACTGCAGCAATTTCAGCTGCTCAAAATGGGGTGAAGGATGCTTCTGTCATCTCCCTCTCTTATATATAGTTAAAAAATAGAGATATATTTTTATTTTAACTTATTTTGAGCAGAGTAGACTTTGCATTTTATGAAGGGAGCTTGCTGCCATGATGCTGAGGTGTTGTTTGTATTTCTGACTGGTTATTAGTGTGTTGCTAGGTTGTTTGACCGGTTGTATGTTGCTATGGTATTTGAGTGGTTGTTAGTGTGTTGCTAGGGTGTATGAGTGGTTGTTAGTGTGTTGCTAGGGTGTCTGAGTGGTTGTTAGTGTTTTGTTAGGGTGCTTGACTGGTTGTTAGTGTGTTGTTAAGGTGCTTGACTGGTTGTTAGTGTGTTGCTAGGGTGTCTGAGTGGTTGTTAGTGTTTTGTTAGGGTGCTTGACTGGTTGTTAGTGTGTTGCTAGGGTTTCTGAGTGGTTGTTAGCGTGTTGTTATGGTCCTTGACTGGTTGTTAGTGTTTTGTTAGGGTCCTTGACTGGTTGTTAGTGTGTTACTAGGGTGTCTGAGTGGTTGTTAGCGTGTTGTTAGGGTCCTTGACTGGTTGTTAGTGTGTTGCTAGGGTGTCTGAGTGGTTGTTAGCGTGTTGTTAGGGTCCTTGACAGGTTGTTAGTGTGTTGCTAGGGTGTCTGAGTGGTTGTTAGTGTGTTATTAGGGTCCTTGACTGGTTGTTAGTGTGTTGCTAGGGTGCTTGACTGGTTGTTAGTGTGTTGCTAGGGTGTCTGTGTTGTTAGTGTTTTGTTAGGGTGCTTGACTGGTTGAGGGTGTCTGAGTGGTTGTTAGTGTGTTGTTAGGGTCCTTGACTGGTTGTTAGTGTGTTGCTAGTGTCTGAGTGGTTGTTAGTGTTGCTTGACTGGTTGTTAGTGTGTTGCTAGGGTGTCTGAGTGGTTGTTAGTGTGTTGTTAGGGTGCTTGACTGGTTGTTAGTGTGTTACTAGGGTGTCTGAGTGGTTGTTAGTGTGTTGTTATGGTCCTTGACTGGTTGTTAGTGTGTTACTAGGGTGTCTGAGTGGTTGTTAGTGTGTTGTTAGGGTCCTTGACTGGTTGTTAGTGTGTTGCTAGGGTGTCTGTGTTGTTAGGGTGCTTGACTGGTTGTTAGTGTGTTGCTAGGGTGTCTGTGTTGTTAGGGTCCTTGACTGGTTAGTGTGTTGCTAGGGTGTCTGTGTTGTTAGGTCCTTGACTGATTGTTAGTGTGTTACTAGGGTGTCTGAGTGGTTGTTAGTGTGTTGTTAGGGTCCTTGACTGGTTGTTAGTGTGTTGCTAGGGTGTCTGTGTTGTTAGGGTGCTTGACTGGTTGTTAGTGTGTTGCTAGGGTGTCTTTGTTGTTAAGGTGCCTGACTGGTTGTTAGTGTGTTGTTAAGGTGCTTGACTGGTTGTTAGTGTGTTGCTAGGGTGCTTGACTGGTTGTTAGTGTGTTGTTAAGGTGCTTGACTGGTTGTTAGTGTGTTGCTAGGGTGTCTGAGTGGTTGTTAGTGTGTTGTTAAGGTGCTTGACTGGTTGTAAGTGTGTTGCTAGGGTGTCTGAGTGGTTGTTAGTGTGTTGTTAAGGTGCTTGACTGGTTGTAAGTGTGTTGCTAGGGTGTCTGTGTTGTTAGGGTGCTTGACTGGTTGTAAGTGTGTTGCTAGGGTGTCTGTGTTGTTAGGGTGCTTGACTGGTTGTTAGTGTGTTGCTAGGGTGTCTGTGTTGTTAGGGTGCTTGACTGGTTGTTAGTGTGTTGCTAGGGTGTCTGTGTTGCTTGCTAGGCTGTCTGAGTGGCTGTTAGTGTGTTGTTAAGGTGCTTGACTGGTTGTAAGTGTGTTGCTAGGGTGTCTGAGTGGTTGTTAGTGTGTTGTTAAGGTGCTTGACTGGTTGTAAGTGTGTTGCTAGGGTGTCTGTGTTGTTAGGGTGCTTGACTGGTTGTAAGTGTGTTGCTAGGGTGTCTGTGTTGTTAGGGTGCTTGACTGGTTGTTAGTGTGTTGCTAGGGTGTCTGTGTTGCTTGCTAGGCTGTCTGAGTGGCTGTTAGTGTGTTGTTAAGGTGCTTGACTGGTTGTTAGCGTGTTGTTAGGGTGCTTGACTGGTTGTTAGTGTGTCGCTGTGTGTTTGCTGATCATGTCTCTGTGATCTGGATGTTTTGGGGTTCTCCTTCACTGTGTGTCTGTGTGTTTTATCGCTCAGCAGATGAAAATCTCTCTCTGCTTGACATCAGTGTGTATCTGTGTTTTGTTGATCTGGAGTTATGAAGTTATCACTCAAGGTTTTCTGAGGCTGCCGCTTTTTTCAATCTATATCGACTGACCGGCTCTTTCAGGCTTTTCATGTTGCATTTTGTAATTGTAGTGCAGGTCAGTGTGGAAAAATGAAAGCGGTGCTGCTCTTGGCTGATATCTGGATATCAGTTTTTGTGTTTCTTTGAAATTTGCCCATTGAAAATGAAAATTGGTCTTGCAATGCAAACAATTTAATAGTTGCATGATTCTATTTCTTATGATTTCTTTTGATTTTGAGTGAAGTCTGACTGAGATTAACTGATACTCGTGTGTGTTTCAGTCTGTTCCAGCATTACTGTTATGCTCGTGGAGGGATGCGACACACATCATACACCTGCATATGTGGAAGGTAAACACACCAGCAAACACAAACCATTAGAAAATGCACAAACCAGCCACGTGCAGAAAATAAATGTTCCGTTCAGGAGCGTGTGCGTGTGTGTATACACATACATACATACATACACAATAAATACATTTCAGACGTGTTTTGGATTCAATCTTAAATACATAGTTCACTTAAAAAAGTTTGTTAACCTGCAAAAGTGTAAAACACACTATAACAGTGTTGTGCATGTGACATATGCATTATTTTCCAAGTGTTTTGCAATCATATATGGTTGTGTGTTATGAACAGACTCTAATTTAAATCCTTTTTTCACTGCCGCTCTTAAATCTTTTTCATGCATATTCAAACCTGGCACATCCCCATCAGTTATACTACAAGATATTCAGTCAATAATAACCTACATTTCAGGTTTTGTCACAATTTGTGTAATTTCATATCTGAAAATCCAAATCCAAAGGGAGGCTCAGTATTAATGTGACCACTGTTGAACATAGAAGCATTTCAAAGCTTCACTGTAGAGTTAATGCATTTGTCTCTGTGACTGAGTTTTTTGGGTTGCATGTTAACATATACATTTCCATCAGTGGGAATAACTCCTCCGTCCTGCATTACGGACACGCCGCGGCTCCCAACGACAAAACCATCCAGGATGGAGACATGTGGTGAGATGTTTCTTGATTGTTTCCGTCAGATTTGTTCTGTTTCAGTTGTTGCTTGACGCTGGTTTTTCAGTCAGTGTAGTGTTGTGTATTTCTCTCTTCAGTAGTTCAGGCTGCATCATCTCTTTATGAGCAGTCCCACACTGACCCCTGCTGGACAGGAACTAGTCGTGCACATGTTTGAGATATGATGAGAAAATCATGCTGAATTATTTACAGTTGCAGCTAATTTACTACAATCAGAGCATCTAATTTTATATTTACATCCAGGCTCCTCTATTTTATATTACAGTTTAAATAATAATAATTTACAATTTTTTTTAAACCAAAACAGGTCTCTGGAAGTTTTTGATTTTTTCATAATTAAAAATTATATATCCGTACAAAGAATAATTAAAGCAATACCTACATGTGCAGAATTTCTACAAAAAATTGAGTATTACACTTGAATTTTTTCCAAGTATTATAATGATTTTTTCCTGTGTCATAACTTTATTTTAAAGTATGCTTTTTATATTTCTATTTTTTCTATTTTTAAATATCCTATACGTTGAGTTCTGTAAAAAAATTGTTGAAAGCTGTAATAAAAATTACATTGTAAGAATTGTATACAAGTAAATAAATAACAAATGTAAATGTTAATATTACAAGAATAGAATAGAGCAGGAATACTCAGTATTTGATGATGTCACCAAATCATGAAACTAAATCCAAACCGTAGAAGCGGCCTTAGATCTGAACTCAGGCTGTTTTGAAGAGAACGTTTCCCGTCAAACTCTTCTTTTCTTGTCTGATTGTGTTCCTGGCAGTCTGTTTGACATGGGCGGAGAGTATTACTGCTACTCCTCTGACATCACCTGCTCGTTCCCGGTCAACGGCAAGTTCACCGCAGACCAGAGAGCCATTTATGAAGCCGTGCTGAAGTCCTCCAGAGCCGTGATGGCTGCCATTAAACCAGGTACAAACACAGAGCCGGTTAAACCGAAACTGCTCTCGGACTACAGAGACAAAATAATGACATGTTCACGGTTTAGAGGAACTGTTTGGATTCTGTTTTAACACCAAACTTACTAGTTAACATTTTGAAAGAAGTCTTTTCTGCTCACCAAGGCTGCATGTATTTGATTAAATAAAGTAAAGTTGTGAAAATGCAGTTAAGTTGTGAAATATTATTGCAATTTTAAATAAGTGTTTTCTATGAGAGTATATATTAAGATGTAATGTATTCTCATGATCATCATTACTCCAGTCTTCAGTGTCCCATCAGAAATAATTTTATATGCAGATTTACTGCTCAAGAAACATTTCTGATTATTATCAATGTTAAAAACAGCTGTGCTGCTTCATATTTTTATGGGAACCCAGTTATATTTAATTTTTCAGGATTATTTTATTAGTGTAATGTTCAAAAGAACAGCATTAGTTTGAAACTGAAATGGTCTGTAACATTATAAATGTCTTTACTGTCGAGTAGAGTATGTTGAGATTTGAGATGCATTATTTAAGAAAGCTCCTCCTGAAAGAACAAACAGACCCCGTCTCTGATTGAGCGCTGTGGAATGACCTCTGACCTCAATCTGATGACGGTCTCGGCTGATTGTTCACTGATGCTCAGGTGTGAAGTGGACAGACATGCATCGTCTGGCTGACCGGGTTCACCTGGAGGAGCTGGTGAAGATGGGGATCCTGCGTG
>CM050423.1:28620058-28660058 GCA_027564155.1 Gymnocypris eckloni scoliostomus
TAGCCAGGATTAGGTCATAGATCAGTTAAGACATTTGAGTAACATTTATAAATGTGTCCTTAGATTTAAAAAATAAAACACTACTGATGTGCATCTTTTAAGATCAGCCAGTGCAAGTTTCTTTCAGTTAAAACAGCTCAGACATGCATTTAATCTTGAAACCAGACGGATATGTTTTGTATTTTTATGAAAATGATTCATGCACCTGATATTTTATACAGTATTATGTTTGTTTCATTCATTTGTTTGTCTATCTATTGTGCGTTATTGTCTCTATTTGATCTTTTTTGTTCTTCATACATCGCTAAATTTGGTTCTTCGAAGCTCATCCTGGACTTGCTGTACAGGTCAGTAAACCTGTAACCGGCTCTGGAGCAGCTTATTTCATGTAAACATTATTAGATTGCATCTTTTTAGGCAGAATTGATGCTTAATCTGTCCTAGCCACTACTACTTTATTAGTGTACCCTACTGCTCCAGGGACAATAAATAAAAAAATAATTTGAAAATGATGTTGTGTAGTCACAGCCAGTTTTACTCATTGAAATATTTATTAGTGATGAAATAATAACTTTATAATTGTATTGGAGTTCTACACATGCACACAGTTCATTTGAGTCGCATTAATTTGAGTGGAGATGCAGATAACTTGATCTTGACCCTTACGAAACTTTAATTAATACTGTCACATAACAAATCTGCTTCCAATATAACATTAAATGAATTGATAATTACAACATTGAAATAAAAATATAAAGCCTGTACAAATTCGTAAAAAGCTTACTAGAATTCGTGAATATAAATAATTGGGAATCAAATACATTAAAAACAGTGCATATTTATTTTTCTATTAAAGTGTATGTAGTTTTGTTCGCATGGCTGTTTCCTTATAAAGGTTCAGAAATGTGTCAAGTTTTTGGTCAGGTGTCTTTATTAATTAGGCTATGTGATCATTACTGATCGATACACCTGCACTTTTCTGGGGAACGTTAGACAACTAATCCAGATATTTCAATCAAATCTGCATATTCAAATCTGCATGACCCTGGAGCACAAAACCAGTCATAAGCAGCACAGGGATATTTGTGGAAACAGCCAACAATACATTGTGTGGGTCAAGATTATTGATTTTTATCTCATGCCAAAAATCATGATAATGATTATAGGATATTAAGCAAAGATCATGTTCCATGAAGATATTTTTGTAAATTTCATACCGTAAATATATCAAAACTTCTTTTGATTAGTAATATGCATTGCTAAGAATTTCATTTGGACAACTTTAAAGATTTTCTTAATAAAAAAAATATTTTTATTTTGTACTCTCAGATTCCAGATTTTCAAATAGTTGTATCTCGGTCAAATATGATCCTATCCTAACAAACCATCAATAGAAAGCTTATTTATTCAGCTTCCAGATGATGTATAAATCTCAATTTCAAAAAGTTGACACTTATGACTGGTTTTGTGGTCCTGGGTCACAATATGTATGCTTATGAATAGTAATGGTGCTCAAAGACAGCGTCCAATCATCATGGACGAGTCAAGATGTCATTAATATTCATGAGCTCTGCCTCCGCCCACACAAACACTAAAGCGTGGTATCTCGCGAGCTCACAGCTACACTGTTGTCACTGTTCAGTTGGTAAGTTCATTTATTTAATTTGATAAAAAAAGACACGTTTAGTTTTAAACAGTGAACATTCTCGAAACGTTGTTTATCGAGTCATCTGAAATGAGCTTCCATGTTATCAGCCGCGACAAACCGGATTCAGTCGTTGTTTGTTTGTCTGGATCGTCGTTTTTAATGTTGTGTTTAGCTCTGTACGGCTGAACACGTTATGAAATGTTTAGTGTTTTCCCTCCAAAACAAAGAATTATGGGACAGTGAAAGTGAGAAAGCTGTGTTTCCGTGTTGTGCTGCCCTCCGCGTGCACGCGCATGGCGTCATGTGTTGACATTGGTATGAGCAAATTAATTTATTTTATATTAATTCGATTTATTTTTATGTAGTTACTGCACCATTATGTGTATAAACATTGTGTTGAATTTGTTAAGAACATACTGATTTGTTTGACTTTTTTATTTTCAATTTAAAAATGCGAATAAAATAAAAAAGCGATACTTTCCAACCAAGTTACAACATCTAACTGTGAACGTTTAACAACGTTGGCTTCAACAGTTTTGGTCTTTAGCCCTTTTTCCCTTTCAAATCGCAATTATACTTTACGTGATTATGACTTTCAGCCAGGGTTGGGCAAAGATGCATCAAAATGTATTTTAAAATAAACTACAAAATACAGCAGCCACACCATGCATCAAAATAAACTACTGTATTTTTGTATTTTAATTAAGTAAACAGTGTTTGATAGCAGCTTTTCTCTACTCAGTTAACAGATCAAATATTCTCATATCCCTGTGACCTCCCAGATGAAGGTTAGTTTAAAGTAACTAACAGTTTAATGTTTAAGTCTGTGAATGACTCATAACTTGGTGTTTGGTAACGAAGGGCTCAGCAACACTAACTCCATGACAAACAAGTCACTCATAAGAAGACATCTGATGGACCCTGTCTTCATAGCAACTAATTCATCATAAATATGTGACCCTGGACCACAAAACCAGTCATAAGGGTCAATCTTGTTAAATTGAGATTTATACATCATGTGAAAGCTGAATAAATACACTTTCCATTAATGTGTGGTTTGTTAGGATAGGACAATATTTGGGTAAAATACAACTATTTGAAAATCTGGAATCTGAGGGTGCCAAAAAAATTAAATATTGAGAAAATCGCTTTAAATTTGTCTAAATGAAGTTCTTAGCAACTCATATTGCTGATCAAAAATTAAGTTTTGATATATTTACGGTAAGAAGTTAACAAAATATTTTAATGGAACATGATCTTTACTTAATATCCTTTTGGCATAAAAGAGAAATCTATAATTTTGACCCATGCTTATTGTTGGCTACTGCTACAAATATGCTACTTTATTATGACTGGTTTTGTGGTCCAGGGTCACATATATTATGTGTCAGGCAGTCATTTTCATAAAACCAGGACTGGTTTTATACCAGTATGGACCCTACTAAACGGCTTCTTCAATTAGGGTACAATATTAAGCAATCGAATATTTATTTATCAATCATCGGACAACTTTAGAAGTTAAAAACAAACATTTGATCATTTCAGCAATTATTAAATGATCAATATATTTTGATGTTGCCAGAAACGTAATCAGAAAGTAGCAACAGAACTTGTCAAGAAGTATTAACCCGACTCCAAACACTGAATCTACTGAGATTCATAGAAATATAGAGGACACATACACATTAATAATGTAGTAACATGTCTGGGCAAACTACTGAGTATGCACCAGTCGAGGAGATTGTGACTTGAGCTTCAAATAGAGAAGTCTCTTATGTTACTAAAGCTGCTTTGATTTGATAAACAGAAGATTAAATATTGTTAAATATAATTTCAATACATGTATATTTTAATGTATTTAAAATGTAATGTATTCTCATGATCTAAGCTGTATTTTCAGCATCAGTCTTCAGTGTCACATGATCTTCAGAAATCATTATAATATGCTGATTTACAGCTCAATAATCATTTCTGATTATTATCAATGTTGAAAACAGCTGGTTATTTGTGTGGAAATCATGATGCAAACGAAATGCAAAGTTCAAGGTCCTTTGAACAAAAATGTATTCCTGAAGATTTACATGAAGGTGAAAACAAAACCTAAAGTGCACAAACATAAACGTGACGCACAAAAGCAAACCTTTCTTCAGCGCTAAAGATTACAGCAATACTTACATTTACATTTATGCATTTAGCAGACGCTTTCATCCAAAGCCACTTACAGTGCATTCAGGTTATACATGTTTTTGTCAGTATGTGTGTTTCCTGGAAATCGAACCCACAACCTTTGCGCTGCTGACGCAATGCTCTACCACTGAGCCACAGGAACACTTACTTAGCACTTACTTAGGAACAATGCTTAGCACACACTTAAGAAGATCAAATCAGAGACTTGAGATGATTAACTGAATCTGCTGAACTATTAAGTGAAAATGCAATAATCAATAACAGTCACCAGCCGTGTGGGTGCGATTAACTGAGCAACAACACTAACAATGGATATAAACAAACATTTCACAAGAAATACAACATTTCTTGCCAGCGATTAAATAATATGTTAATTTAAGTTAATAAATGATTTTCTGACATTTGCCAAGAACAGTACTCAACAAGTTTTAAAGCTGACGTTTCTTCACTGTGCTCGGTTATTTTACTGAAATTGCATATAGCCCTACACATGGAGCCAAATAATAGATTACAAAACCTATGTGGAATGATTGTTTGTGTATAAATGCAGACCTGCCAAGCTGTACGCATTTTGCGTAACGGAAACGCATTTGAGCTCAAAGTACGCTGGTACGGTTTGTTACTCAACTACGCAACATCGTGGATACGCCTCTCTCCACTCGCAGTACTCAGATAAAGCAACAGAAAAAGAAGAGTTCGACCAATCAGAGGTTTTGCGTTTAAATAATTTCCGTGTTTTATTTCTCTCCAAACCAGCTGTGTGTCTCTATGTGCTCCTCCCGCGTATAACGTGCGCACGCGAAACATCTTCCCTTAATGACCGTAATGAGAAGTGTTTCTAATCCTGCTGTCCAACAAAAGAGAGCAACATCAGTCGAATGTTAGAAATAACTTACTTTAGTGATCTTATCACAGAATGAGGCAGAAATACTGTATATATCCTCTACTGTAATACAGGTTATGTCGATTAGTGATGGATTAATATACTTCATTATTATGAAAATACCCGAGGCGGTTTTAAGAGTGTTTATTGGCTTAATATTTCATAATTCAAAGGCAAATCGATTCTATCTTCTTTTATTCGTTACAGTGATAGCTGGATGCTTTTGTCCATAATAATAGGATTTCTGGAGCGGTTCTTTTGCTTGTGTGGATATTATGTGGATTTTCTGCACGAGGGCCCTCTGGCGTCCAGTATGAATGAATATATTACATTTGATTATAGCACTAAATAATGACCAGTTCATTAAATAATACATCTCTCCTGTGTTTTTCTGCAGCATTTAGTTTTTTATTATTTAAATAGCATTTAAAATAGTGTGTGTGTGTGTGTGTGTGTGTGTGTGTGTGTGTGTGTGTGTGTGTGTGTGTGTGTGTGTGTGTGTGTGTGTGTGTGTGTGTGTGTCAGTGTGTGTGTGTGTGTGTGTGTGTGTGTGTGTGTGTATTTTAGGAATAACCCCCCCACCCCACCACACACACAGCAATCTTTACAGAAGGTCCCATAAGAAAGAATAACATTGGTTTGGATATTATTCTTGTGTAAATGTGAGTGAATTGTGACATTGCAAAGCATTTTTTTAATCTGCTGTTTTCTTGAAAGAAATGACATAATGTAGAGACCTCGAGTCAAACTGTTTTTTTACAATGAAAAGACAAAAGTCTCATTTGTAGTACTGTATATGTGAGCTGACATTTTACAAACCTACTGCGGTGCTGTTCGTTCCTTATTCTTTCATTTATTTTGATCTACAATTGTAAACCTCTCCGTCCAGTTAGCTTGTGTCACTATTATAGTGATCTGGCAACAACATTTACTGTATTTTTTTGATAATTTCAGTAAAATTCAGTTTAAAGCTACGCAAGACTCCCACAGGATTACATTAGACTTGTCTGATAAATGACGAACATCATCCGTTGTGTATTTCTGTCTTTCAGACTGATGTTTGTGCTCCTCATAAGGATGGATTTTATCTGTATTGTCTCAAGCATCGTTCTAACCCTGACCTTCCCAGTGCATTGTGGGAAAATCCTGGTGTTTCCTCACGAAGGCAGTCACTGGGTTAACATGAACGTTTTGATCCAGGAGCTTCACTCCAGGGGGCATCAGATCACGGTGATTCGGGCCCTCGACAGCTGGTACATCTCAGAAACATCGCCGCACTACGTCTCAATGACCGTCCCGGTTGTACTGGGTGGAGACGATGAGTTTTACAGCAGTTTCGTTTCTAGACAACTCCAGATCCGACGGCAGCGGCAATCGGCATGGACCAGATTCAGATTGGACATGGAGCTCAAGGATAAGTTTTCCGAAATGCACAGAAAGATTTGTGAAATGGTGATCTATATTATCGAGAAAGATCCTGCGCTGTTGGAACAGATCAAACAGGCCAACTTTGACTTGATGTTGACCGATCCAGCAAGCGGAGGAGGTGTTGTTCTCGCACACTATCTGAATTTACCTCTCGTTTTTAACGTCCGATGGACCGTGCATGGAGAAGCACATTTTACGATAGCACCGTCTCCTCTGTCTTACGTTCCCTTCCCGCTTTCTCAGTTGACCGATAACATGACTTTTCTTCAGCGAACGTATAATGTGTTGTTTTACACTTTTCGGCTTTTCCTTTACAAGCGCATCGTTGGTCCTCATTACAGCGCTTTGTGCGACCGATATTTTGGTCCTGATTTGCACTATTTTGAATTATTCCAAGCAGCTGATATTTGGCTCATGAGGGTGGATTTTGTTTTTGAATTTCCTCGCCCGACTATGCCAAATGTCATTTACGTTGGCGGTTTCCAATGCAAACCTGCAAAAGAGCTTCCGAGGGATCTGGAGGACTTTGTGCAAAGCTCTGGAGAGCACGGTGTTATTATTATGTCTCTAGGAACGTTAGTCGGCCAACTTCCTCTTGACATAGCTGATGAAATAGCAGCTGCGTTTGCTCAGCTTCCCCAAAAAGTGATTTGGAGATACACAGGAGCGCGGCCGTCGACTTTGGGACACAACACTTTACTGGTTAACTGGTTACCGCAGAATGATCTCTTAGGACATGCGAAGACCCAGGTTTTTGTGTCTCATGGAGGAACTAATGGTATTTTTGAAGCCATTTATCATGGCGTTCCTATAGTCGGATTACCGCTTGTTTTCGATCAGGATGATAACCTTTCAAAAATGAGACACAGAGGTGTGGCTAAAGTTGTGGACATTGCCAACATAGATAGACATATATTTAAAGATGCCTTACAAGAAGTGCTTACAGAGTCGTCCTACAGGAAGAACATGCAGAAACTGTCCGGTCTGCATAGAGACACAGCAGTACATCCGTTAGAGAGCGCCCTCTTCTGGATTGAGTTTGTCATGAGACACCGAGGAGCTGCTCACCTGCGCACTGACTCTTATAAAATGCCCTGGTACTCGTACCACAGTGTTGATGTTGTAGTGTTCTTAGTGTTGATTGTCTCTTGTTTAGTTTATATTGTATTTAAAGTGATCAGATGTTTATGTTGTAGGTTATGTGCAAAAAGAAAACGAGACAAACAAGATTAAAGAGGACATCGGATGCTCATTTTGCATCATGCAGAGTTTAGCTCTAACCCTAATCAAACACACCTAAGTCTTCAAGATCATTAGAAAATCACAGGCAGGTGAATTTAATCAGGGTTGCAGCAGATCGGTCCTCCAGGGAAAGATTTGAGGAACCCTGCTTTAGGGTCTTTATGAAATTTATTTCAGTTCATGAAATTAAAATCGTGTAAAACAAACAACACCCTTTTTGGTGCATGACTCATTAATGCTAATGAGTTCTTATAATTATTATTATAATTTGTCATTGTAGTATAGTATATAATAATGCAATGCTAATCAACATAGCCTTTATCACTGCTGAGAATATTATGAAATATGCTGCGTGTCTTATTCTGTGAAAGAAGCCACATCATCTCAGAAGGATTTATTTCAAACACTCGACTGATGTTTGGAGTAAAAACATGTTATTAAATGTGGTATTTTCAGATGGAGCAGCATGTACTACACAGCTGTAGTTCACTGATAAGCTAGAGTTTGATACACGAGGTGGCCGAGGCTAATTCAGGGGTCAATAGACCATGACAGAGAATCAGTGTAGATCTCCAACCTGGCATACAAAACATGAATAAATCCTACGATTGCTGATTACTTCTCATTACGTCACACTGTAAGTCGATTGAAACTTCTCTTACTTCTATCGCCTCATTAACCAGTGGTTGGGTGATAATTATTCCAGAATAATTAACAAGCCAGTGATTAACATACCAGTCAAAAGTTTTGAACAGTAAGATTTGTAATGTTTTTTAAACTACTCTTCTGTTCACCAAGCCCACATTTGATCCAAAATACAGCAAAAGCAGTGATATTGTGAAATATTTTACTATTTAAAATAACTGCATGCTTTCTATTTGAATATCTGTTAAAATGTCATTTTATTCCTGTGATTTCAAAGCTGAATTTTTAACATCATTAGTCATATGATTATATATTTTAGTCATATGATCCTTCAGAAATTATTCTAATATTCTGATTTGCTCCTTGAAAGAAATAAAATGTTTGTTTTTTTCAGGTTTCTTTGAGGAATAAAGTTCAGAAGAAAAGCATTTATCTGAAATATAAATATTTTGTAACATTATAAATGTCTTTATCACCAATTTAAGAGCATCCTTGCTAAATACAAATAATTAAATTTATTTCACTAAGAAAAAATAATAAAATAAATACTATCCTGACTCCAAGCTTTTGAATGGATAGTGTATAATGTTACAAAAGCTTTTATTTCAGATAAATGCTGATCTTTGGGTCTTTCATTTAAATAATCCTGAAAAAAACTGTACTCAGCTGTTTTAAATATTGATAATAATAATAATAATAATGTTTCTTAAGCAGCATATCATTATGATTTCTGAAGATCATGTGACACTGAAGACTGGAGTAATGATGCTGAAAATATAGATTTGATCACAGAAATATATTTAATTTTAAAATATATAAAAATTTGAATATTCAAAATATAAAAAATAAAGCAGATATTTTAAATAGAGTAAAAACATTTCTTAATATTACTGAACGTGTGACTATATCGTAGTGCAGCTTTTTCCCGTGAACTACGGCTCTGTGTATTAAACGCTGCTTCATCTGAAAGCACATGATGGAGATTTATTACTGATTACAGAACCAGCGTTACTGACGAGATGCGTATGAAGAAAACCGTGTAGCATATTTTTACTGATTATGACCATATAGATATTTCCATGATTTTAATGAAATGTTGAATCTTAAAGTAAACATGAACCCATTTAATGTGCTTATTTAACATAATGTACTTGTGATAGAAACACAATATTTAACGTAGACTTCCAGACCTGTTCTGTTGGTTGATGTTATACAGTATTTGAACATTAGTCAGAGCGTTTCTTCAGAATAACAGATGAATCATTCACATTAAAACCAGTCAAAGTAAATAGACCATTTCATTTTGACTTTAAGATTGAAATGATTTCTTCCAGTATTGTCCCTTCCAGAAACCATTAGCACATCATTAGAGCGTCTGTAATTACGCTGATGTATTACAGTGACCTGCGGTCTCTGGTTTAATAGAGGTGATGCTCAGCCTACTTCTGCTGCGGTTACTGTCTGTAATGACAAAAAGAGCTTTACTGTCTAACAGCGTTTAATCACCGCACGTGTCTTCAGAGCAATTACAGCTAACCGCTTTAAAATGTGACATAAGTCTGCTTGACAGTCAAGTAAAGAGTGGTTTTGCACACATATGTTTTATTTGTTTTGTACAGTTAACACTCCTGATACAACAGATAATGTCTACAGACAGTCTAGTGTAAAGTTCAAATACAGGAAATACTGTAGTATAAAAATAAAATAACTTTTCCTTTTGAAACAGTCCAGAATCCTTCCGGCCAATCCCTTTCAGAAAGATAGTCAAACAAACACTTTGTGAGGACTTATTATCTTGATGGTGGTTATAACTGCATGATGTGAGCTGAGCTGATAATTATGGAAGGAATACAGTTCTGAGTTAATATCTAAAAGATGATTGCAAGTTTTTCATCTCACAATGTGGAACTTTTTTCTTGCAATTCAGAGTTTACATTCTGCAGTGTGTCCCCCCCCACACACACACACACACACACACACACACACACACACACACACACACACACACACACACACACACACACACACACACACACACACACACACACACACACACACACACACACACACACACACACACAACTCACTCACACAACACACACACATGTCCTCATACACACACACACACACACACACACACTATGTCATACACACACACACACACACACACACACACACACACACACATTCACACTCACACACTCTCTCACACACACACACACACACACACCTTTTAAAATCTCACAAATCAGATTTTTTTTTCCTCAGTTCTGAGAAGGCAGAAGTACGTGATATTAACTCAGAATTTTGACCTTTTTCTTCTCAAGTACACATTTCTCTCTCAATTCAGAGAAAAAGATAATATTGTGAGATGAAAAATGTGCAGTGACCTTTTTTCATTTTCAATCTCATGGTGGAAATAAGCTTCCATAGAAAAAGAGCTGATGAAGGTATCTGCATCTGACTGGGAGACGGCAAAGTAGAAAGTCCTTCAATATTCTTGATTGTAGTCCTTTGATAATATCTTTAGCATTTTATGTTTCATTCCTGAATCCTTACACAAACATTGCAACTGTTTTGTTGTGCTGGTGTATGAATTATGATTGTAAAATGACCCGTTTTCAAGTTACTACTTCCTAAAACGCATGTTAATGTGAGGCACTTAATAACAGTAATAATCATGTCAGTCAATCACAACACTGTCAGCTGCGGTTCTGTATGAACTTCAATTAGACGGAGCGTAAATATCATCTGTGGGAAAGGATCATTATTCATGGTGATAATCATCAGTCTGACTAGTGGAACCTGTCATTCATGTACAAATCTTAACACTTTACATTACAGTGCTCATATTACACAGAATAAAGAGTGCAAGAATTGCATTTGGGCCACCTCAGCGTCTCCTTTGAAAGTACAACTTTGCACTTGTTTGAATGTTTTATATGTAAATATAATGACTTGCGACAGCATTAACCAAATGTATTTTCAGGTTGCTCCATAACATCTCAGTTGACAGCGTCTGTGATATGTTGCAAACAACACAATTTTAGTTTTATAGTATTTATTGTATATTTACATTTATTTAGATTTTAATTAAAAACGTTTTAGTATATATTTTTTATACATTTAAAATGTATAGAATATAGAATTTTAATACTCTATGGTTCATTGTTTTTTTGTTTTTTTGCATTACAGTACTTCTCAATATAATTTTTTTTGTTTCTATAAAAGGCTATATTATTTATTCTGTATGAAAATGAGTATCCGATGAGTTGTAGCATTTACATGATCATAAGAGAAGGTGAATTGTATATAACTTTACACAGACAAGTTTAGTAAGCGGTTTTATTAGTGTAAATAAATAGGTTAATTGATCACAAATGCTGTCAATAGAGTTTAACTTAACCTGAAATAGTCCTATAAAGTGTGTTTTCCCCAGAAATCAGCCTTTATGATATAATTGACCCGCCTTCTTGCTGATCTAAAGCTGTATGACTATTTCTGGTCTTGAGGATAATTATGCTGTTTGCTGTATTCCATGCAATTATAGATTTCAAATGATTTCAAGCAAAAGCACCAAAAAAGCGGTCCTAACTTTGTTTGAGGAATAGACTGAAATCATTACTCGCTGACAATGTTCCCCTTCTGTTACCGTTTGTGGAGAAAGTTTCAGTCCACATTCATTCAGTTGCAGTGATAAGAGCGACCAGCGCCGGCTTCAGATTTGGTCCTTCATCATACACGAGGAGTAGATGAGGACTGAATCTCTCCCTGGAAGCACATGTTACTCACTGCAGTAATACGTGAACACTGCTGGAAAGAGATATCAGCTGGAGCTGTAGAGCGTCATCTCTGCTACATTGACTTCTTGAGTCTCCAGCTCCTGCTTGCAGCTTTCTCTGATCACATACACGACCAGTCCGATGCAGATAAAGATGAGCAGCACTATGCCGATCACCTGTTAATGACAGATAAACAGTGCACATCTGGAACGGGTAACATGGAACCAGTTATTTAATAGAAATATCCATGACACAGAACATGTCTTTAATGTCACCCATAAAAAAAAATCTATACATGTAATACATTATATAAATTATATATGTTTTAATGCGCTGTAATACAATGTTTATACATTTAAAACAAATGCTTCATTGTCATAATGTCTCAATGCAAATATATAGAAGATATTGTTTACATTTCCTACCGTAAATATATCAAAAATTTAATTTTTGATTAGTAATAAGCATTTGCTAAGAACTTCATTTGGACAACTTTAAAAACGATTTTCTTAATATTTAGAATTTTTTGTTGCACTCTCAGATTCCAGATATTCAATTAGTTGTATCTCGGCCAAATATTTATTCAGCTTTCATATGATGTATAAAACTCAGTTTAAAAAATACCCTTCTGACTGGTTTTGTGATCCAGGGTCACAAATGTTTACACTGACAACATCAACGTTCTATGTATGTTCTCAACATTCCACAAATGTATCACTGTATCTGTGAAGTTCTAAACATGTTTGATTCATCTGCAGTGTTCTAAAAGGTCTACTGATGCGCAAGGACACAAAAAGAGCAGCGGATCTCACCTGAGACTCCACAAACAGTCGCTGTGAGCGCAGCATGAGTTCCTGAGGAGTGACGCTCTCCTCTTGAATGGGTTCGCACCATTTCTGCGGAGCGGCTTTGTCCACGATCACGAACCGGCCGTGCCAGTCTGTCATCGCGCAGGCCAAATACTGACCGTCCAGGAAGAGCAGGATCAGCCAGACCACGGCGGGAACGAAGCTGGACAGGGACACGGTCCTCCTGCACCAGGTGTCACACCTGCATCCCTGAATGATCATCATGAGCGCGAAGGCCATGATGGCGGGAATGATGAAGAAAGCGGAGGAAAACAGCCCGTTCCAGGCCGGATTGCACGGACACTCAAACTCCAGCTCCACCAGCTTCTCCAGTCCCATCAGGATGAAGCCGAAGGCCACGTTGGACACCAGAGGACTGTTGCTCAGCTCATTCTTCAGTCTCGTAAGCCATTGTTGTCGACTTCCCATACTAACAACACCTGAAAGTCAGAGGAGAGCTGGCCAAATTCCTCCCACACATTTGCAGAAGGTCACTGATGCGAGACGAATTGATCCCGGGGCAAGTTTTCCCCCTCCTGACCTTTACGTTCCCATTGGCTCGGAGCAAAGGTGGGCGTGTCGTTCCTCAGCTCTGGGCTGCGGATCATTGGCTCGCGGCGGGAGGCAGGTGTGGCTTCTGTTTTAAATGTTTCTTTCATTGATGTGCTTGAGTAAAGTAGAGGGAAAATCGGCGTGACTGCAGATCTCAACGTGCTGTGTCATCAGAATCTTTCTAAACTCCTAAGCATTGTTCAGGGTGGCCTTTACTCCTGGGAGCGTTTAAAATAACATCATTTGACATGCAAGCACGAGCAGGCAAAGGTTTTTGAATGCAACGTGTTCCTTGTGAACCTAAAAGCATACATCTAAATATCTGAAGGTGTCTGAAATGAGTTTAGTAGACAAATGAGTTTCATTCCTCTTTTATTTAATTGGATGTAGTGGATGGTGAAGCAAAAGCACCATCAGATGTGCAGCATGTCTGTTCCTCCCTCAGTAGTGTTCAAAAACATCCCAGAATGCACCTCATGAACATTATTTAAAAATAATAAACAAAGAGTAGGCATGTTCATTTTTATGCATTAAGATATTATTTGTAAGTACAACAGTTAATCAACTTGATAATTAAAAGCGGATCATAAAACAAATGTATTTGATGTCTGTGTGATTTATTTAATACCACAGTATTTTTATGCCATAATGAATAATGTTAGAGGACCATAAACAAGCAAATAATTATTACTCGGCAAAACAGATTTAATTTATGCTCCTTATGACCTTAAAACTTTCTGCTTAAATCCTTAGATCAACAAAAAGTAAGTGTGCTTGCATTTTAATAGCTTTCATTGTTTAAATAATGAAGAGGAAGAATCTCAAACCTTTTCACTTGTATTGTATCATTTTTTAAAATAAATAGAACATTTAATGACCTTGATAATCAAAAGCAGATCATAAAATGTGTTTGATATCACAATATTTAACGCCACAATACTTTGTTTCATCAAACTGAATAGTTCCAGATGAAGTAAGTAATGCACACACAGTAAGAGAACTGCATGCAGCAGATGGCGCTGTGTGGATGTGAGGTCATGACTGTCTCGTGTCTGTGTGTGGATGTGAGGTCATGACTGTCTCGTGTCTGTGTGTGGATGTGAGGTCATGACTGTCTCGTGTCTGTGTGGATGTGAGGTCATGACTGTCTCGTGTCTGTGTGGATGTGAGGTCATGACTGTCTCGTGTCTGTGTGGATGTGAGGTCATGACTGTCTCGTGTCTGTGTGTGGATGTGAGGTCATGACTGTCTCGTGTCTGTTTGTGGATGTGAGGTCATGACTGTCTCGTGTCTGTGTGTGGATGTGAGGTCATGACTGTCTCGTGTCTGTGTGTGGATGTGAGGTCATGACTGTCTCGTGTCTGTGTGTGGATGTGAGGTCATGACTGTCTCGTGTCTGTGTGTGGATGTGAGGTCATGACTGTCTCGTGTCTGTGTGTGGATGTGAGGTCATGACTGTCTCGTGTCTGTGTGTGGATGTGAGGTCATGACTGTCTCGTGTCTGTGTGTGTGGATGTGAGGTCATGACTGTCTCGTGTCTGTGTGTGGATGTGAGGTCATGACTGTCTCGTGTCTGTGTGTGGATGTGAGGTCATGACTGTCTCGTGTCTGTGTGTGGATGTGAGGTCATGACTGTCTCGTGTCTGTGTGTGGATGTGAGGTCATGACTGTCTCGTGTCTGTGTGTGGATGTGAGGTCATGACTGTCTCGTGTCTGTGTGTGGATGTGAGGTCATGACTGTCTCGTGTCTGTGTGTGGATGTGAGGTCATGACTGTCTCGTGTCTGTTTGTGGATGTGAGGTCATGACTGTCTCGTGTCTGTGTGTGGATGTGAGGTCATGACTGTCTCGTGTCTGTGTGTGGATGTGAGGTCATGACTGTCTCGTGTCTGTGTGTGGATGTGAGGTCATGACTGTCTCGTGTCTGTCTGTGGATGTGAGGTCATGACTGTCTCGTGTCTGTTTGTGGATGTGAGGTCATGACTGTCTCGTGTCTGTGTGTGGATGTGAGGTCATGACTGTCTCGTGTCTGTGTGTGGATGTGAGGTCATGACTGTCTCGTGTCTGTGTGTGGATGTGAGGTCATGACTGTCTCGTGTCTGTGTGTGGATGTGAGGTCATGACTGTCTCGTGTCTGTGTGGATGTGAGGTCATGACTGTCTCGTGTCTGTGTGGATGTGAGGTCATGACTGTCTCGTGTCTGTTTGTGGATGTGAGGTCATGACTGTCTCGTGTCTGTGTGTGGATGTGAGGTCATGACTGTCTCGTGTCTGTGTGGGGGATGTGAGGTCATGACTGTCTCGTGTCTGTGTGTGGATGTGAGGTCATGACTGTCTCGTGTCTGTGTGTGGATGTGAGGTCATGACTGTCTCGTGTCTGTGTGTGGATGTGAGGTCATGACTGTCTCGTGTCTGTTTGTGGATGTGAGGTCATGACTGTCTCGTGTCTGTGTGTGGATGTGAGGTCATGACTGTCTCGTGTCTGTGTGTGGATGTGAGGTCATGACTGTCTCGTGTCTGTGTGTGGATGTGAGGTCATGACTGTCTCGTGTCTGTGTGTGGATGTGAGGTCATGACTGTCTCGTGTCTGTGTGTGGATGTGAGGTCATGACTGTCTCGTGTCTGTGTGTGGATGTGAGGTCATGACTGTCTCGTGTCTGTGTGTGGATGTGAGGTCATGACTGTGTCGTGTCTGTTTGTGGATGTGAGGTCATGACTGTCTCGTGTCTGTGTGTGGATGTGAGGTCATGACTGTCTCGTGTCTGTGTGTGGATGTGAGGTCATGACTGTCTCGTGTCTGTTTGTGGATGTGAGGTCATGACTGTCTCGTGTCTGTTTGTGTGGATGTGAGGTCATGACTGTCTCGTGTCTGTTTGTGGATGTGAGGTCATGACTGTCTCGTGTCTGTTTGTGGATGTGAGGTCATGACTGTCTCGTGTCTGTGTCTGCGTGTGGATGTGAGGTCATGACTGTCTCGTGTCTGTGTGTGGATGTGAGGTCATGACTGTCTCGTGTCTGTGTGTGGATGTGAGGTCATGACTGTCTCGTGTCTGTTTGTGGATGTGAGGTCATGACTGTCTCGTGTCTGTTTGTGGATGTGAGGTCATGACTGTCTCGTGTCTGTGTGTGGATGTGAGGTCATGACTGTCTCGTGTCTGTTTGTGGATGTGAGGTCATGACTGTCTCGTGTCTGTTTGTGGATGTGAGGTCATGACTGTCTCGTGTCTGTTTGTGGATGTGAGGTCATCTATATAGTAGAAAAAGTAGACTTTAACTGTTTCAGGACAAAGTATTTCTGTAGCTATAAGTCAGCTTGAGGCAAGTTGCCACGTTTTTTAATACGTTTTAAAAGTTGTAATTTTATAGAATTTGTTCATTAAAAGTTATAGTAAATTGTATAAAAAACGACAGACATTTTTGTAGTAAGTTATCTTTTGCATTTTTGGTGTGGTTAATTTTCCGCTTTCAAATTTTCACATATTTCTACTGAACAATTCGATTTTGATTTCGACAATATGCCCCAATTTGATTATTGAATATAACCAACGAATTCCTGTTTAAAGTTTCTTTACTATTACTTGGATAGCAGAAGTAACCTTTAGGCATTACATGTAGCCTACATTTAGTCATTTAGCAGAAACGACGCAATCAAAACCAACAAAAGAGCAATATATGCACGTGTTACAACACGTCTCAGTTAGCCTGATGCAGTACACGCAAGGTCGTTTAATTATATAATGGATAAAAATAATCAAATAGATAGAATAGCGAAAGCTAGTGTTTTTAATAGAAAACAAGCAGTTAGAAAATAGAGTGCAAGTCTTAAAGAGTCATGTTTTAAGAAAATAGATAAAATGATTAGAATAGAGAGTGCTCGAGATTTAGTCATCTCAATATAAACACGCTGAAAATATGCTTTTATTTCACTTTGTTTTGCTGTGGAGTAAAGTTACTTTTTATGCTTGGATTCTATTGAGTCGCATGCGCGGTCTCTGCGCAGAACTGACGCGCTAAAGGCCCCCGCGGTGGCGCGCGCGCGCCGACAGCTGATGATGCGCGCGAATGAGACGCGGGGTGCGCGCACTGACAGCTGAAGGTTTTCCGCGATGACGGACACTCCGATGGCCCATCATCCTCATCATCATCTCCAGCAGCATCAGCATCCCTGAGCTCCGGACAGCATCATCCGCATCCGTCCTCCATGCAGCAGAGCCACCGCGCAGCGCCTGTCGCGTTTCTCGCCGCTCCTCCTTCGCCATCCTCTGCGTCTGAAGCCGCTCCGCGTCCATCACCTGCTCGCCGTGTCCCGTCTCCATCCTCCCGCAGGATGCCGTCCTACACCGGGATGCTCGCGCTGCTCCTCGCGGTGCTTCCATGTGTTTCATCTCAGAACGGTAAGAGCGCGCTCGTCTGGGATCTGTGTGTAATCTGCTTTAGAGGTCGATGCCATCTTTATGATGACAGACACCCCGCTGCATTACAGTCAGGCTGGTTTGTGGAGGCTAGAGACGAGATTCGCGCGCAGCACAAGTGGGAACGTTTGCACAAAATCAGGGCTTATTTTAATAGTATATGCCTACACGAGGAGTGTTTTCCTTCTGCTCATCATATTCTCCAGAGTCGTTCTTCGTGTTGTTTACGACATTCACATCTTCGCACCTGCGATGAGAGATCTCGTGACTGAGGAGAAACCTAAGCCTTATGTAATATCCTGATGTTGAAAGTTACTAATACCACAAAAACAGTCATAAGGGTAAATTTTGAAACGGAGGTTTATACATCTAAACACTGAATAAATACGCTTTCCATCGATGTAGGGTTTGTTAGGATAGAACAATATTTTGATGAGATACAGCTATTTGAAAATCTGGAATCTGAGTGTGCAAACCAAAAAATCATAATATTGAGAAAATCGCTTTTAGAGTTGTTCAAGTGAAGTCCTTAACAATGCATATTGCAAATCAAAAATTACGTTTTGATATATTTACAGTAGAAAATGTACAAAATATCTTCATGAAACATGATTTTTGGCATAAAATACAAATCTTAATGTGTTGTTGGCTATTGCTTGTGACTGGTCTTGTGCTCCACGGTCACACACAGAACAGGGTTTGCTCTGAACTAATGCAGTAGATGTATGTAAGTGCATCTGCTTTAGAAATGGAAAATAATGAGTGCGTGTCCCTGAAGGCATGTCTTTACATGCTGGAGTGTCACAGCTGTGACCAGGAGAGGGCAGATACTTCACCTGCAGACAAACAAGGCCAGGGTATTCCCTCTTCAGCATCCAAAAAAAGAAAAACAGCAGCGAAGCATCGGTCAGTTTTGTGTCTGAAAGGCTGTTTTTGTGCAGCGCGTCACCAGAAAAGCATCTGGCGAATATAAACATCAAACGTGATCCGGTCAGAAGCAGGTTCTGGCAGCACAGAAGTCTGCCTCTAAAATGTGTAGTTAATTAGAAATGTATTTCATGGGCTAATAGAAATGTAATTTAATCCTGAGAATATGTTAATGTGACTGAATGGCTGATTTAACCCGATCAGGTAGAAAGAGGTCCGATGAGAGGTGTGTGTTTCTGATATTATCAAATCATCAAATATTATTGCAAAATAATGACTTTCAGACAGGTTTCCCGAAACGTCTGGCCGCTGAAACTAACAGATTCATATTTTAAAAGCCTCACAGTGTGACTAATTATATTTCATCTCTATATCAGGGTTCTTATATAACTAAAACTGAAACTAAAATATAACCATTAAAAAATATTTTGGTCACTTGAAATAACATAAATGCTAAGTGAAATAAAACATAAAAACTATTGATTTCAGCTTCCAAAAATTAATAACAGCTAACATATGTGTTTATATAAACAAAAACTACAGTAATATACAACAATGCTCAACAAATTTGACTAAAATGTAAATAAAATGAAAATATAAAAATAAAGTCTTTATAGAAAAAGCTATAATGGTAAAACAATTATACTAAAATAATGCTGCTCTATATATTAAACTTAGATCTATATAAATATTTATATAACATTTGTCTCGGCCTCTATATATAGTTGTGACCCTTAAAATAATTGTTTTAATTAAAAAAATATTTGTATATTATAAAAAAAAATGTACTCACTAATTAATGCTGGTCTATTTATTTAGAATCTATATATAATTATAAATATGTGAATTGAGATATGGTTAAGCATTTTATTATTGGAAATATAGATAGATAGATGGATAAATAGACCTTTAAAGTGCTAGGTAAAGAAAAGTAATGAATAAACATGCTCTGCACTTATAGCAGATACAGGCTTTGTTTTTCCCATGTTAATGATGTTGTATAGTGTGTGTGTGTGTGTGTGTGTGTGTGTGTGTGTGTGTGCGTGCATGTTGTGTGCGCCTGCGTGTGTGTGTTTGTGTGTGTGCGTGCATGCATGCGTGTGTGTGTGTGTGGTGTGTGCGCGTGCATGTGCATGCATGCATGCGTGCGTGGTGTGTGTGTGTGTGTGTGTGGTGTGTGTGCGTGGTGTGTGTGCATGCATGCGTGTGTGTGTGTGGTATGTGCGCTGCATGCATGCATGCGTGTGTGGTGTGTGTGTGTGTGTGTGTGTGTGTGCTGCGCATGTGTGTGTGTGGTTTGTGTGTGTGGTGTGTGTGTGCGTGTGTGTGGTGTGTGTGTGTGTGTGCGCGCATGCGTGCGTGGTGTGTGTGGTTTGTGTGTGCGTGTGGTTTGTGTGTGCGTGTGGTGTGTGTGTGCGTGTGGTGTGTGTGTGCGTGCGTGCGTGTGTGGTGTGTGCGCGTGCGTGCGTGGTGTGTGTGTGCGTGTGTCTGGTGTCTGCTTTGATTTGTCCAGACATAAGGTCAGGGGCTCTCCTGGATAATCCAGCTATTGTTTGGTAAAGCCGAGCCGTACAGATTCCAGACCCTCTGTAGGCACCATGAGCTCGACTGGCTGCTTTCTCAGGGCTGAACTCTGGGATTCAAGCTCCGCTGCGGCCCACTCAAGACTTAACATTAAAATATGCCTAGAATAATTCAGTGTTTCCTGAGACCAACTGAAAGCAATAATTCAGAAGCCCAAAGGAACAAGCACCTCGTGTGAAGTAGAGTTGGTTAGAGGACGTTTAGTGGTTAGTATTTAATAACCAGGCTTATTCTAGCCAAGAGCTGCCCACTTATGAGGAAGAGACAACCCGAGCGAACTGTAAAGCGTTCAGTCAGAGTTTTCTTTTAAAGACAATCAGTCAGATTTGAGCTGGCATTGTCAGCCAGTGTTTGTCATGTTAGCATGCAATATGAATCAGACAGTGTTTGACTGGACTTTTGAGCAAACGGTGTTCTCTTGTACCTTTGACAAGGGGTCAAATACTCGTAGAAGAACTAGGTTTGAGAGGTAAACATTGGCATTATCCAAACATTTGGCATGACATGTCTGGTGTAAAATAATTACACTGTATAAAGTGATGTTCTTAGTGTTTTTGTTTCCCAATACAGTCATCTAAATCAAGATGCATTTAACAGTAGAGCATTGCAATAATAATACTGTCAAGGTCACGAGTTCGATTCTCAAGGAATGCATGAACTGATAACATGCTGTGCAAGTCGTTTTGGATAAAAATGTCTGTCAAATGCATAAATGTAAATTTGCAAAGGTGCAAATGACAAGATATGAAGTCTAAAATACATTTTTTGGTAAATTTGTCAAAATAAACTGTGCTTTTGCTTAAAATGAGACAAAAATATGCCAATGAGGTCAGAAAATATACATTGTTTAAAGAGAAAGCTATGTATTTTTCTGAATGCAGTGGCAGATTTTACTCTCTCAATCTCAATTTTATCAGAAAATTAATTTTATCATCTTATGTTATTTCTTATGCATCTCAAGTAAATGCATCCTGATTAAAAAAACAAAAACAATACATATTTGTATTGGAAAGCAAGAAAAATAAATAAATAAATATAAAAATACAATTATGATCGTTAAAGATATTTTTAATACATTTTTAAAGTACTTTCTTGGCATGATTGTGTTTACATAATATAATGCCAAAGCAACCACACTGTAATCACAGTCTGATGGAAAGGCAGCATGCGGCGTGACTATGTCTATGAACCATGTCTAATCTGGCCTCATGAACAATTCACGGTATAAAGGCACTCTTCTGAGTATAAATAGCTCGTGAGTTACTGTGACAGCCGTGAGGTTGAAGGTGTTTTCAAGGGATGCTTTGAGTCACAAATAAAGATTCTGTCATCGTTTTCTCACCCTCAAGACACAAGATAAAAGCTTTCGGGCTTCTTTTATGATACGATCGTTTGGTTCTGAGCAGTATGAACATTCTGCTGAACGTCTCCTTTTGAGAAAATACAAGTAAATGGTGACAGAATATTCATTTTTGGTTGAATTCATATTGTGAGCTGCAGCTTCTGAGATGATAATTTCAGTATTAATCCTATTCAAGGCAGATATGCTCACATCTTTGGCTTATGGCTAGTTGACGTGTCCTGTGGAGAGACATGCTGTACTTTATCTTAAACTATTTAAACTGCATTTTGATCATTCTTCTGGCAATTATTATGCATGTGGATTTTCTGACCTCATATGAATGGACATATTTGTACTTTTAATTCACTTGCCACACTGAAGAACATTTTCAAATGAGCTAGTGAGGATTGGTAGAAATTAAGAATTTGTAGATTACTATGTTATGTTAATTAATGCAAAACATACGATAATAAGACATTTATTTAGAAATTTCATCAAAATGAAAAAAGGTCACAAATCTGTCAGTAGTCTCAGACAAATAAACGTAATTATTATTTTCCTCATAAACTCACTTAACTATGATCAGTTTCTCAGAAATAAAGACTTCTTGTCATTTTATATCTCAAGTAAATGCATCTTGATTTAAAAATGTTGACATATTTCTACTAGAAAACACGACAAAAATACAGAAAGATTGTGATTATAATTATGACCATTTTAGCATGTGAAAAAGCATTATACACAAAACAAGTTACAAGGAAAAAATACAATATTGTTATGAAAAAAAAAAATAGAAATATGTTAAAAGTAATGAATAAATTAAGTAAATATATATGTGTGTGTGTGTGTTTAATATAAAATAAACATTAACCAAGACATGATCATTATGTCTGGTGTACTTCCCACATCTCATGAATATTCAGAGTCATGGCCATTGTTTGTTGTGTATATATACAGTCATCTTTTGAAATCACATGACACGTTGATCCGTGTATGAAAACGGGCACATGTTGTTATTTGCGATGGCAAGCATTAACTCAGAGCGCTGGTTGAGATGTACCACGAATGGATGAAACACCTGCGCGAACCGTGAAGAGTTTCTACCGCAGAAAATAATGACTCATTCTTACCATCTGTGTTAGTTACTCCGTATGCACGTTATTAGAAAGAAGATGAAGAAATCACAGCCTGTCGTGGAAGAGAAAAAGATTCGACATGCACTGCTTCATGACTCTAAAATCATGATATGAATGCACCGCAGGATCACTGATTATTGTTTATTACAGTAGACAGATTGACAGACAGACACTCGTGACCCGTTCCACCCACTCAACACTCTCTCTGTGTGTGTGTGTGTGTGTGTGTGTGTGTGTGTGTGTGTGTGTGTGTGTGTGTGTGTGTGTGTGTGTGTGTGTGTGTGTGTGTGTGTGTGTGTGTGTGTGTGTGTGTGTGTGTGTGTGTGTGTGTGTGTGTGGAAACATATGGCAGTAGTAGCTGGTGTTTTTAGGTCTGCGTGGTGTTTTATTGTCCTCCAGGGAACCGTAATTCCCACCAGAGGTGAAAAACCCGTTAACACACTCAAGCTGCCAGATCTCACCGTTAAACGCCTTTAAGTTGGCACGAGCTGCTGTTAATAAAAGCATCTATTGTAGCAGGACATGTGAGAATATTAGAGTATCATGTAATGATTTCAGAATTACCAGCAATGCAATATTTACCACTTTATTGAAATGGAATAATATTTAAAGGAATAGTTTAAATTACAAACACGTAGCTTTTGGCTTCTCAAGACATTAACTGATGGACTGGAGTGGTGTGGATTATTGTGATGTTTTTATCAGCTGTTTGGACTCTCATTCTGACGGCACCCATTCACTGCAGAGCATCCATTGCTGAGGAAATGATGCAACGCTACATTTCGCCAAATCTGATGAAAAATCAAACTCTACATCTTGGATGATCTGAGGGTGAACAAATTGTCAGCAAATGTTATTTTTTCTTTTCATCCTTTAAATCTAATTTCATGATCATGAGACACATGAACATGCAGAAGTAAGAAGCATCCTGTGCATAAGTTAATTTGATTGAAAAGCCTCAATGAATGCATGTCATTATGCACCGCTGTATGCACCATCCAGATGTTTCTGTTCCCGGAGAGGCTTGCAGAGAATCGCGCTCCAGTAGAGAAGCTGTGAAAGCCCAATCTGTTCGTTAGGGTGGCTGAAAACTCCAGACACGGATGCCTTTATTCTGAGAGAATATAATTATGGTTCACATGATCGTGTCTCAGGCAGGGAATTCAACTAAGTGAAAATGGTCTTTTCATAGCTCACTCCACACACACTGACACACACACACACACACACACACACACACCACACACACACACCACACACACACACACACACACACACACACACACACACACACACACACACACACACACACACACACACACACACACACACACAGAGACACTCACACACACACACACACACACACACACACACACACACACACACACACACACCGGCTTCCTTCAGAGTCTCTGCTGTTTCTGAACACCTGAACGCTCATTGAAATCAATCTCAAGTCATTCTCAGTAAGAACAGGAACATGCATTTAAAGTCTAATTTGATTTCACTGACCTTGCATTTCTAGATACATGAATGGTAAAGACTAGTGAAGCATGTCGACACACTTCTGTATTTTAGTAGTGTCATCTTCCTGAACAGAGACAAACGAACATGCAGAGCTTGATCCATCTTGTATTTGTGTTTAAGGATGATGATTAAAAAACAGCTTAGGCGTCCTCTGAGCGCCGGTTCATTTTTCATCCTGAGATTATATGACAAAACCACCTCGGTCTCCTTCAATGACCTGCCAAAATGTTTCCTTTGCCTGTTTCTTGAGTGTAAAATGAGACAATTACTTTCCAAATATCCTTTTAGATACAGAAAAAAGAGCTAATAGGGCTGTGTGATAAATTTTGTGTTATTTTTTTTTTACAAGACTGCATTTATTTGATCAAAAATTATTATATATTATATAATTATTATTAATGTTTTCTATGTGAATACATTGTAAAATGTAATTTATTTCAGTGATGCAGCTGTATTTTCAGTATCATTAAACCAGTCTTCAGTGTCACATGATCTTCAGAAATCATAATAATATACTGATTTACTGCTCAAGAAACATTTATGATTATTATCAATGTTCAAAACAGTTGTGCTGCTTCATATTTTTGTGGAAACCGTGCTACATTTAATTTTTCTGAATTCTTTGATAAACAGAAAGTTCAAGCATTTATTTGAAACCGAAATCTTCCGTAACATTATAAATGTCTTTACTGTCACTTTTGATCAATTTAATACATCAATGCTGAATAAAAACATTAATTTCTCGTAGTGTATATTAAATTACATCATGGTTATCAGATAAATCACCCAGCCCTAACACATTTTGACACGTTTTATTGATATTTGGCTGTGAGTTCCAGCTCGGTCCAAATGTGATTCTACTGTAGATCTGAGAAGGAGACCCATCGGTAGCTCACGGCGCTCTGGGATGATTGAGTCCCCGTCTTGAGCAGTCACTAGTACTTGGAGCCAAGCCTAGCCTGGCATTCATCACGCACCAAGGTTAAACTGAACTGCAGTTTACAAACTATAAGCACCGTCATCATGATATTTCATACTTGCACCCAGAGGAAAGATCTGTCCTTGATTCTCCTAGACCGTAAAACAGTTTTCTTCATCTTACTGAAGTCTCCTGCTTCTCTGGTGTTTCTCCCCAGTGAGATCTATCCAGGTTCATTTAAATGCACTTCTGAACAGGGGTTCGAGGAGAAACATCTGAGGCGGTGAGATATGCAACCTCACATTTGCTTGTTTTCATGTCGTTCTTCAGATTATTGTGTGTAGAGATGCAAGCGTATCTCCTCCAGACTGTGTGTGACTAAGGTTCGTGTTTGTGGCTGATGCCACCTGTGCATTAGTCAGCTCTGACATCTCACGGATGCATGTGACAAGCTGATAGTGGCACGATATACAGGAACCATGTAAAACCATCAGGAATCGAGTCGCAAGTAGATCTGATGTGAGATGCAAGCGTATTTCTTTTCTCCGCGCCCGTGAAATTCACCTTTCCGTGAGCTCAGTCTCTCGCCGTGATGCGGTAAACTCCAGAATCATTTCATTTACAGGCCCGGTAATCCGTTACAATAATCACTTCATCACCTTTCGTATCTCACTGTTTCCTGGGATAAATAGGGATACGCTGATGGCATTGCCATCTGGATCTTTGCAAAATACCTTTTCTTAAGCGCACAGAATTTCAGGGATCACCGCAAATAAATACAATAATAATAATCATTGTGTCTTGTTTTCGGATTAAAACATATCTAAGCGTCCTTAATGCAAGATCTTCCTTTAAGAGAATATATCTTGAATTAAGTTTATTTTTACTACCTCAGGGACAAAATGCTTTTTCTTGTTTTATGGTTTATGCAATTTATTAGTGAGGTTAGGAAGAATTTAGTAAAAATCTAATTTAAATAACTTCATTCTAGCTATATATCCTAAAAGCAATAAAGCAAGTAAATTTTGCTTTACACAATTTAAAAAATGCTGGTATAGAAATATATGATTATTATTAAAAATGATCTTTTATTCTTAATTATTTATTCTACATATTCTATTTATCCAATCTGTATTTGTATTATTGCTTCTCAAGTAAATTAATGTTTTAAAGGATTTTTAAATTGTTTATTATTATTATTATTATTATTTTGCAGTGCTGCCAGAAAATATTTGACACCATTTTGTTTACCGTTTTTAAGGATTTCTAGATGTTTTATATTGTTATAGACAGAAATTATGTTTAATAGAACAATAATTATTATTGATTTTATAATTATTATTTAATTGCAGTGCTGCCAGGAAACTGTTTTATCAGACAAAACACGAACAGTGACCTTAAAGTGAAGCATTTATTCTGTCCATTTATCCATGCTCCAAACAAAGAGACAGTGAAAAATGGCATTGAAGACGTGCTAAAGTGAGACTCGCTGTTTCCTTGAGCATCACGTAATTATCCTGCCAATGTGAAGCATAATGCAGCATCTATCCAGACTTTATATACTGCTTTATGTGCAAACGTTTTTCTCTGTATAGGATTTATTCAAGATATCAGTGATATAGCATTAAATGTGTGTGTAGAAATAGTAAAGAAGCCTTTATAAGAACATACATGAGAAAGAACGTTCTGCCATCATTTACTCAGACCTGTATGGTCATAAGGATGAGTTAATAATGACCAAATGTTTATTTTTGTTTGTAATAGTCAAACATGTCGGTTTAAGGCTTGTAATGTGAAATCACTTGAAGAGCGTCCATTAACATGTTTCTCACTGATGCTCTTTAATTCTGCCTTCTACTGTTTTCCACTCGTTTCTTCTTGATTTGCATTTGGATCATTCTTCTTTTGTGTGACGCTTTGGTTTTCTTCTCCCGTTTCCCTTCACATCTCTTCCCTCCAGCTGGGTTTGTGAAGTCGCCAATGTCAGAGATAAAGCTCACAGGAGACGCCTTTGAGCTGTACTGCAACGTGGTCGGTAACCCCGTGCCGGAGATCCAGTGGTGGTATGCTGATATTAACAGGGCGGACTCCTTCAAGCAGCTCTGGGACGGTGCCCGCAAGCGACGGGTGTCCATCACCTCGGCGTCCGGCGCCAACCATGTGAGCGTGCTGGCCATCTCTCGCCTCACGCTGGAGGATGCCGGGATCTACGAGTGCCGCGCCAGCAACGACCCGCGCCGCAACGACCTTCGCCAAAACCCGTCCATCACCTGGATCCGAACGCAAGCCACCATATCGGTGCTGCAGAGTGAGTGCTCTATGTACTGTAGTAGCTAGATGCTCAAGTGTCCCGCTGCGTCCCCCGTGCACAAACAGCTACGCACTAGGGCTGGGCTGCGTGGTTTGGATATTGCATTTTGATTTTAATGGGAGTGATGTAGTATTTGACATGTCATTCTGCATGCAGCTATACTGATATTGAGCTCAGCTGATGTGCATCACGTGTGTGTGTTTGTGTATCAGGGTTGTGCATCATTCTGAAATGAACTGAGAATGCATTTAAAATCCCATTCAAGCTCTGAATTTGAATTGAGGAACTGGAACTGGAATTGCATTTGAACAAGAATGGGATCTTTACAATTTAGACGTCACAAGCGTTACACTGTGGTCCTTAGAGGACAAAAACGTCTGTCAAAAAAGGGTCATAAAATATTATATATTCATATTTTTTCTGCTTACATTGACATGACAATGGCATATTTTTTTACCAACATTAGTCCTGATCATAACTACAAAAAATTCATTCATTTTCAGGATTTTAACCTCTTAAATGCCAGTTTGTTTGGATAATGCCACTGTTCAGCAGAAGCTGAAAACAGACTTAAGTTAAACAAAACAAAAATATATATTTGTATCAATATGTATGCATATATATGTATGTATATATATATATATATATATATATATACGTTAGGGGTGTAAAAATGAATCGTTGCATCGTGATGCAGACGTGAACGATACTGCATTGATTCAGTAATGAACCATAATCGATTATAGCCTATGACATCATTTGCATGCGCGCTTGTCACGCGAGTATTAAAAATGCACTTTCTATTTTAAAATCGGAGCTTGGCTTTTTCCGCCTGTGGCACGTGTGTGCGCTAGGCTAGAGACAATCGCGGCGGGCTTACATGCACAGAATATGCACTGAGACACGTGCGCATTGTTTGTGCTTCCACTCGCTGTTATTTTAGTCTTTTACTTTAGATATGCTTTCATTTCTGCCATTTGGAATGCAGTATGTATTAGATGCACTAAACTCACGTACTGACAGACTATCACGTGCGCTTTGTGTTTGTGTGTTTGCTTGTCCTGAAGCTCAATCATGGCTGCGGTTAAATGCACTTGCATTACTTTTATGATACGAAATTGATATAGTCAGTTATGTTTTCAGAACAGGACAAAACATCTGATATGTGGAAATAGATCTGTGCATTAGTGTGAATGCAGTCTATTAAAGCTGCCAGTGGCTATGATCTCATCAGTAATAATCAAATGGCAATAATTGTGATGCATCATGATATCGAATTGAATCGAATCGTTGACATGATAATCGTAATCGAATTGAATCGTGAAACCAGTGGCGATTCCCACCCCTAATATACGTATGTATATATATATATATTCCATTATTATATATTCTTTTGTTATGCCTTTTGCAGTAACATCTGAAATGACAAAAAAAGACAAAGGTTGTACAAGGGTTAAAAAGTATTGAGGTTTGAAGATTAATTTCCAGAATGCATCACAAGCATTGAATTTCTTTAAATTATAATTTTGTAAGATCCTTTTCTTGTCATTCCAATTCAAATTCTGGAATGCTGGGGTCAATTCAATTCAAATTCTGGAATGCTGGGGTCAATTCAATTCAAATTCTGGAATGCTGGGGTCAATTCAGTTCAAATTCTGGAATGCTGGGGTCAATTCAATTCAAATTCTGGAATGCTTGGGTCAATTCAATTCAAATTCTAGAATGCTGGGGTCAATTCAGTTCAAATTCTGGAATGCTTGGGTCAATTCAATTCAAATTCTGGAATGCTGGGGTCAATTCAATTCAAATTCTGGAATGCTGGGGTCAATTCAATTCAAATTCTGGAATGCTTGGGTCAATTCAATTCAAATTCTGGAATGCTTGGGTCAATTCAATTCAAATTCTGAATGCTTAATCAATTAAATTCAAATTCTAGAATGCTGGGGTCAATTCAATTCAAATTCTGGAATGCTTGGGGTCAATTCAATTCAAATTCTGGAATGCTTGGGTCAATTAAATTCAAATTTGAATGCTTGGGTCATTCAAATTCTGGAATGCTTGGGTCAATTCAATTCAAATTCTGGAATGCTGGGGTCAATTAAATTCAAATTCTGGAATGCTTGGGTCAATTCAATTCAAATTCTGGAATGCTTGGGTCAATTCAATTCAAATTCTGGAATGCTTGGGTCAATTCAATTCAAATTCTGGAATGCTGGGGTCAATTCAATTCAAATTCTGGAATGCTGGGGTCAATTCAAATTCTATGCTTGGGTCAATTCAATTCAAATTCTGGAATGCTTGGGTCAATTCAATTCAAATTCTGGAATGCTGGGGTCAATTCAATTCAAATTCTGGAATGCTTGGGGTCAATTCAATTCAAATTCTGGAATGCTTTCAATTCAATTCAAATTCTGAATGTTGGGGTCAATTCAATTCAAATTCTGGAATGCTTGTCAATTCAATTCAAATTCTGGAATGCTTGGGTCAATTCAATTCAAATTCTGGAATGTTGGTCAATTCAATTCAAATTTGGAATGCTGGGGTCAATTCAATTCAAATTTAGAATGTTCAATTCAAATTCTGGAATGCTGGGGTCAATTAAAATTCTAGAATGCAATAATCAATTCAAATTCTGGAATGCTGGGGTCAATTCAATTCAAATTCTGGAATGCTGGGGTCAATTCAATTCAAATTCTGGAATGCTGGGGTCAATTCAAATTCTAGAATGCTGGGGTCAATTCAATTCAAATTCACACTCATGAATTGAATTCCACAGCGATCAATGAATTCTGAATTTTGCACAACCCTGGTGTAATTAAACTACAGTTTTATGACTTCAAACGTTGCACATCTGCTAAGATTTAAAGTGCATTTCTGTTTTACGATAATTACATATTCGTTTGCTATGAATATAATCTGATATTACGGTTTGCATCCATATAAAAACAGTAAAGAATCAAGAGACGAAGCACCTTTCATTAAAGTATTTAAATCACCGGATTATCCCAAAATAGATATTACTGCATGATTATGCAATACATAAAGCATATTCAGAGGGAATTTGCAGCAAAAATTCTGCTATAAAAAATATTATTTGTGCAGCCCAGCCCTACTACAAACAAAACAAACCCGCTTAGTGTGTACATTTTAGTTGATTTGTTTAATTGTGAGTATTGTATTGATTCCTCTTGTATTTTGATTATGGCTTGACCTTGGTGTGTCCAAATGTCCTCTTTGAGGATTCCCACTGAATTCAATAGTCATTCAGCCCCGTTCCTCTCCTAATGTCCTTGAGCCTCTTGTTGTGGTTGACCACAAACCCAGACAAATCCCTGCTCTCTGTCCTCCTCCTCCTCCTCACTCCTTCCTCTCTCACCCTACATGCCGTCCATCCTGGCGGTTTCTGTGTTTCCGGTGTTGCTCGGGTTCTTCAGTTTCATTTCATATGGACATGATTTACTCGGGAATCTTTTGCCTGTTTGTTTTTCAGTTCTGCGTTGCGTGGGTTGTTTTATTTACTTCAAAGCCTGACATTGTGTGCCCTGTGCAGAGCGTAAAGCCCAACGGCGCTTTGAAGTCATGCCGTATTGTATCTGTGCATTTTGTCCTTGAAAAGGGTGGATGGGACCAGGAAGAAGACACAAGGAAAAGGGGACATTTCAGTTATACGGGCAATTCCTTATCTCAGTATCTCAAAAAATCATAATCTTATCTCTGGTATAAAACCGACCCGTGTGCATCTGCAGCTGGAGAATGACCTTGTGCCTTCTTTGTCTGTGATTCAGTAATGACATGATATTCCTCCCGCTCTGATCCCTAAACATAAAGCCAATCAGTCGGGTCTGATTCATCTGTGTGTGCTTAACTGAAGTTCAGGGATTACTGTCCATCAAGGGCTTGCTAAATTAGGACAAATATCTTTCTGGGTGAAATAACATGATATCATATTCTGTCATTACTGAGAGTCAGTGTTGTGATAATATATACATGTGATATGGCATCATCACATGCATATAACAGGCTATACATACCACAGCGTATAGTTTGTCAACAGGACCGTGTCCAGATTGATGTTGGTCTTGTCGAGCTTCTCGTGTGCAGAGGCTGTAGAGAAAACCTCCCAAACATGCAAAGCTCATTTCATATTTATCAGGGATGCACCGATATATCTGTTTAAAAACAGCTGATGATCAGAGCTGATAATGTCCTGTCAATCAAAAGCTCTCAAATTGTCCAGTCTCTTCTGCTTTAATACTAGTTATAGCATGAAATGAACATGCATGAGCATCAGAAGGCGTTGAAAGATACAGTACAACTTACTGAAATGAATCAGGTCTTATGTAATCGCTCAATCAGAGTTTCAAACATGGAAAACATCAATAAAATAGCTTATGAACGATACAATGCATTCACCTCAGGAAAGATGTCCAGTGTTCACAGTTGGTTAATGAGCTATAAAAACATTTACTGTTAGTTATGTATGTTTGAATAAATCTTTTTATGAAAACTACTTCATGTGCAGTTGAGTACAAACGTCAGTATTTGAGTGTGATTATTATATCCAGTGTTAAGTAATTATTAGTTACTAATTAGATATTCAACAGTGTAATTAGATTACTGTACTAATTATTCTCTCCAAAAAGTATTGCATTATGTATTATTATGTACACGGCATCAGTTGTCTGTGTAACAATGCCTAGTGTATTGTCCCTGTTAAATAAACAAACAAACATATAAATAAAAAATGTATTATTTTTCTTTTTAAATCCCATGTCAACCTAAACCAGTTGAACAATACAAAGATTGACTGAAACTGCTTATTTAACGTTTTATTTAATCTTAAATAAATAATATAAGATTGAATAAATTATTCTTGAACTGACCAAAGTATTTAAAAGGAGGTTACATTAAAAACATACATTTTAACATTAGATGTGAAATGTTATACAGAACTGTTCTATAGTCTATACAGTATTTAATCAGAAGTAACTGGAATTAAATTACAGAAGAATTAAGAGTAATCCCTTACTTTACTTTTCATGAGAAAAGTAAAACAATTACAGTAATGCATTAAATCCAACACTGACTACATCTGATAATAAATAGCCTTTGGATGTAATAGTTTGAGCTCTTCTAACCTTTAAGATTATAAAAATGTACCAAAGTGAGAGATATCACTGAATTGATTCCGGCATTATTTGGAAGAGACAGACCCCCCCCCCTAACCTTTAAGGGATAGTCCACCCTAAAATGAAAGGTCATCATCATTTACTCACTTGTTCCAAAATGTATTTCTTCTTTTGAAGAATGCTGGTTACCAAACAGCTGATTGTAGCATTGACTTCCATAGCATGAAAAATCAATGGCTACCAGCAACTACCATTTCGGTTACCAACATTCTTCAAAATATCTTATTTTATGTTCAACAGAAGAAAGAAACTCATACAGGTCTGGAATAACATGAGTAAATGATGATTGTTGGGTGGACTGTTCCTTTAAAAAAGGGATATTGATATTGGCAGATGTCATTCTGAATAATTGGCTCTTGGTATTGGCAAAGAAATGTAGTATCGGTGCATCACTAATATTTATATTTTCACCACAAACTTCTCTTCACAGTTTTCCTCGTCAAAGCTCCTCATCGGTGACTGATGATTGTGAGCAGAACCCATCGATTGACCATTAAACTCTCTCCTCTTAGCAGGTGACCTCCGGATGACCTTCGGCAGGATCTCGTAGCCGTCCAGACAGATAGTGTGTAGGTGAGAGCAGGCGATGTGACGCCGGCCGAGAGAGAGAGAGAGAGAGAGAGAGAGGGAGAGAGAGAGAGAGGAGAGAGGGAGAGAGAGAGAGAGAGAGAGAGAGACAGAGACACACACACAGAGAGAGAGAGAGAGAGAGAGAGAGAGAGAGAGAGAGAGAGATACAGAGAGAGAGAGAGAGAGAGAGAGAGAGAGAGAGAGAGAGAGAGAGAGAGAGAGAGAGAGAGATACAGAGAGAGAGAGAGAGATACAGAGACAGAGAGAGAGAGAGAGAGAGAGAGAGAGAGAGTACTAGCAGTAACGTTCCCCTCGGCTAAACCAAACGGCAGGAGAAGGTGTAAGGAATGCCCCTCCCAGCGGAGCGGGAATAATATCTGGAGGTTTACTGTACAAGCCAATCACAGGGTGATTATGCCTCGCCCTGCTTTTCCAACTCGGTGCTGCGGTTGCTACGCTAGAGATTCACAAACCTAGACGCTTGGCTCAGTGATTCAAGTCTGTACGTTTAAATTAGAGCTTATTAAATGAGGATGAAAAATAGTGATGTTTTGTTATTTGAGCCTGAAGTAGTCCCAGAAACAATCTGCCGTACTTTTGCTGTACTTTCTGTCGTAATGTTGAGGGAAAAGCTGTGGAATGTACTGTATTTGAATATTTAAACAGTTAATATTTGCAACGATTGTATCGTAAAAAGCACTATACAAATAATCTTGAATTGAATATGATGAAATGTGTTGAATGGAGACAATTTTACTCCAAAAATATTCTGGAGTCAAATTGCAAATCCGATTATAACATTTCCATCCATTTGTATTACAGCGTTTAAACATAAATAGGTCCGAGTTCTGTAGTAGTATTAATAAACTGATGTGTTTTAAATGCACAATAACCAGCTTCATACGTTTATCAATAAATCCAATTTGATTCCAACTCACACATTTTAACTTATTGAATATTAGTTGCTCCAGCTAATTCAATTTATCATGTTCATACTTTGTGATTGAATTAATTTAATTATGTTCCCAATTAACAGATTTATATTCATGCTATTTGAATATATGATTATTTAAATCAAATCAAATGTGCAAATAGTTAATATCAAACTATGCCATGATTTTTTTATATGCAGAAATCTGTATGACTAATAAATATACCACAAATTAAATGTCTTAGTTTGTTAAAACAAACTACTAAAGGTAATGTTAAAACCATGTAATTCAAATGGCATGATGCAATTCAAATTTTAGCATGTTATTTCTAGCTAAAAGCATAATTCATTTGTCTGTAATATTTCATAAATAAGGATGAGTAGAACTTGCATGACGGGCATTTGCAGATTTTATTTTATTTTATTTGGACCGTCCTTTAGACAATAAATGATTGAAATGGTAAAACATTACAACTGGATATACATTTTGGCCACAGATATATGCCATAAAATACCAAGAGAAGATAAGCTGAACAGAAACAGAGCTGTTATTAGAAACGTTGCTGCTTGAACATGAAATGTGAAATCAAGTTGAACTGGATTTAATGGAAAGGCGGATGATGGATGATTTTGCTGTAAAAGCGTCCTCGAGGCTCATATTTTGGTTCGAACTAAACTTCATATTGACTTTTGATTCTTGATTGTCTGCAGGAGCAAATTCAGTGTCTATTTTATGGTATGTGTCAAAACAGAAGAAATTGCAAGCCATTTTTTGTCCCATTTCAGGCAAGTATGTTCTCAAAGGGATAGTTCACCCAAAAATGACAAATCATCATTTATGTGTCTTTTCAAACCTGAATGACTTCTGTAGAAAACAAATAGAGTTAAAGACGAATGTCCAAGCTTTTCTAGTCCTCGGCTGTTTTCACACGCTGTGGCTTTAAATGCATGATTTTTGTGGACTTTGTGATGTTTTATGGTGTTTTTGGAGCTTGGTGGTCATTGTATGGGAATAAAAGCAGCTCACTGTGAACATCTTTTTGTTTCAAAGAAGAAAGAAAGCTTTGAAATGACTTGAAGGTGAATAAATGATGACAGGATGGTTATCTTTGGGTGAATTTTCTTTTTAAGCATCGCAATGGACACATATTAAACTTCCTATAGCCAAAACTAAATTAATTATATTTAAACATCATAACCTTTGGTGTGCAAACATACATTTTTAACATGTTGTCTTCGTTCCCCACACAGGAACACATTCAGGAAGGTCTGAAGGAAACACGAATGTCCATGAAGCTCGTAATGGTTCATTCACTAATTGTCCAGGACTTTGTCTTCGTTTCAGAGCCTCGAATCAATGCTTCCGATCAGGAGATTTTGCAGCCGAAAAGCGGGCCGGAGTTGCCCATCACCCTTCAGTGTAACCTCACTAACTCACACAGCGCCCACCAGGAGACCTTCTGGATGAAGAACGGACAGGAGATTCCCAACACGAGGACAGAGCACAAACACACCGAGTTCAAGTGAGATTTCAGAGGGAAATGAGCTTTTTGCTTTGGGTTTATTGGGGCTTATCATTGATGTCAAATCATTTGTTTTATTATTATTTTTCTGTGACATGCTGTCTGTTACCACAGATGAATCATTTATACTCGTCCCTCACATTATAAAAACGAACAGGACCTTTGTTGATAGATTAAGAAAGCCCGAGAGCTCAGCACACGCTGCAAATACATGTTTAATATATGTGTTCTGTATTCAGGCCTGTTAATCTGCACTGCTTAGACTGGCGGACAGGTGGACGAATCTCATGAAAATCTGTCATATTTCACCCCAAAATCAAAACAAAAGTAAAAGAAGTTAGATTGTGACTTAATGCGTATTATTATTATTATTATTATTATTATTTATTTTTTTGTCTGTTACCTAACTGTGTTACTCCCATTATTCTTGATGGTGATCTCCCAAAAATATTATTTGTGACCCTGGAGTATATTTGTAGCAATAGCCAACAATACATTGTACAGTTCAAAATTATTGATTTTTATTTTATGCCAAAAATCATTAGAATATCAAGTAAAGATCATGTTCCATGAATATATTTTGTAAATGTCCTACCATAAATATATCAAAACTAAATTTTTGAATAGTAATATGCATTGCTAAGAACTTCATTTGGACAAATTTAAAGGCAATTTTCTCAATGTTTTGATTTCTTTGCACCCTCAGATTCCAGATTTTCAGATAGTTGCATCTCAGTTAAATATTGTCCTATCATAACAAACTTAGCTTATTTATTCAGCTTTAAGGGGATGTATAAATCTCAATGTAAAAAAAATTGACCCTTATGACTGGTTTTGTGGTCAAGGGTCACGTGTGTGTTTTTTATTTATTTTTGTATTTTATTCTATTGTTTAATTCCATAATTATATTAATAAATATTATTATATATATATATATATATTAATGTATTTTATTATATTCTCTCTCTCTCTCTCTCTATATATATATATATATATAGCATTAACTTTTTATTGACAGGACAGTAATGAAAATCATGGCACGAAAACCAAAAATATCAAAATGCACAAATCTCTGGTTCTTAAACCAGACTTCATTTACATTTTTAGTCAAAACATAATTTATATGTTTAATTATTTGGATTTGAGAATCTGATTTCTCAATATCTGTTATTAATTTCTTTGAATTTGGGGTGAAATGCAACCTGTCCGATTCATTCCAGTATCGTTGCGATTTCAGAAGAAGCTTTGTTTCAAACTGTATTTCAGACACCTGTGAAGTCTGTAATATGGAGCTCTTTTGAGATGAGGCTTATAGTGTAACAATCGCAGGAATCTCTGAGGACAATCAGGATGTTCAAGCACAACATCTCTTTAGTAAGACGTCTGTCTGATCAGAGCGAAACCCCCCACCAGAGCTTTGAGAAAGTCTCATCAGCCGGCTGAGAGTGATGTGGCGCTGGGCGATCTGCTGTCAGACTGCATGTCACAGGCTCCACACAGAGAACAGACAGCACTGCGCCGGCAGCTCTAGCACCGCGTAATCAACTTCCCAAAGCATCTCCACACAGCCCGCCACCTGAAAATTGCTTTCTCAAAATCTTGTCATACTAGCTTTCTCTGTCTGGTGATTAATAATGTAGTATTTTTTCAGTGATTAACATCAGCTCTTAAAGCAAAGGCTCACACAAAAATGCTTTTATATCATCCCAAACCTTATTTTTAATTTGCTCTTTGCTTCACAGGTTTATAGTATTTGTGAAACTAAAAAGACATATTTATGTACAGTATCTCACAGAAGTGAGTACACCCTCACATTTTGTAATTATTTTATTATGTTTTCATGTGACAACACTGAAGAAATGACACTTTGCTACAATGTAAAGTAGTGAGTGTACAGCTTGTATAACAGTGTACATTTTCTGTCCCCTAAAAATAACTCAACACACAGCCATTAATGTCTAAACCGCTGGCCACAAAAGTGAGTACACCCCTAAGTGAAAATTTCAAATTTGGGCCCAATTAGCCATTTTCTCTCCCTGGTGTCATGTGACTCGTTAGTGTTACAAGGTGTCAGGTGTGAATGGGGAGCAGGTGTGTTAAATTTGGTGTTATCGCTCTCACTCTCTCATACTGGTCACTGGAAGTTCAACATGGCACCTCATGGCAAAGAACTCTCTGAGGATCTGAAAAAATAATTGTTGCTCTACATAAAGCTGGCGTAGGCTAAAAGAAGATTGCCAAGATTAAGGGAACCATGAATGCCAACATGTACTGTGACATACTGAAGCAGAGCAGGATCCCCTCCCTTCGGAGACTGGGCCGCAGGGTAGTATTCCAACATGATAATAACCACTGCCTTGCTAAAGAAGATGAGGGTAAAGGTGATGGACTGGCCAAGCAATGTCTCCAGACCTAAACCCTATTGAGCATCTGTGGGCATCCTCAAACAGAAGGTGGAGGAGCGCAAGGTCTCTAACATCCACCAGCTCCGTGATGTCATCATGGAGGAGTGGAAGAGGACTCCAGTGGCAACCTGTGAAGCTCTGGTGAACTCCATGCCCAAGAGGGTTAAGCCAGTGCTGGAAAATAATGGTGGACACACAAAATATTGACACTTTGGGCCTTTTCACTTAGGGGTTTACTCACTTTAGTGGCCAGCGGTTTAGACATTAATGGCTGTGTGTTGAGTTATTTTGAGGGGACAGTAAATTTGCACTCACTACTTTACATTGTAGCAAAGTGTCATTTCTTCAGTGTTGTCACATGAAAATATATAATCAAAATATTTACACAAATGTAAGGTGTACTCACTTCTGTGATAATAAGAAGTATAAAGAAGTATATGTTAACCCCTCTGAAGTCACATCAAATATGTGATAAGACAGATAAGTCATTATTTGCTGAAAATCTTTCTCCATTCTGCAGTTCATATATTCAGGATTAGTGGCGTTTTGTACCTCTTTTTATATAAATGAAATTAAGATTTCTATGGAAGCTTGTTTACATCATGGGATAAAAAAATGAAAAAGATAATTTCAGCTTTTAATATCTAAATTTGATTTTTTTTTTTATCTTATCTGATTTTTTTTCTTGCAACTAAAAAATATTAAAAAATAACTACAAGATATAAATGCAGATTTAGAAGATACAATTGTGGAAAAAGAACTGTGAGATAAAAAAGTCGCAATTCAATTATTATAAAAAAAAATGTGACGGAAAACAAAAATGGTACAGAATTGCGAGAAAGCAAGTCAGAATTCTGAACGTATATCTAGCAAATCTGAAAGAAAGTTGTGAGAAACTGAGATATGTGAGAAGTTGAAACTTTTCTAAATGTTTATGATGGAAACAAAGTCAGAACTGCAAGATGTCTTGATTTGCAAGATTTAAAATGCAAGAAAGAAAGTCAGAATTCTGTGAATCTTGTTTCTGTTCCTGCATTTAACAGTAGAGCGCGATGTTTGCAACACCAGGGTCACGGGTTTGATTCCCAGGGAATGCATGCATTGATATAAACCTTGAATGTTATGTAAAATTATCTGCCAAATGCATAAATGTAAATGCTCCTCACACAAAGATACTGTATGGCTTCAGGAGACTTGAAATATTGTGCAAGCAATATAAGCTTATATGGGAGATTTCAGATTTGGATTGTTTCGCTGAATAAATATAAAAGCACACAGGTTTGCAGTGACATGAGGGGAGTAAACATGGCATTTTCAGTTTTTGGTGAACTGTTCCTTTGAGAAGGGGGAAAGAGTTTTGTGAAGATGTTCTAGTTTCGAGCTGGCAGTGATTTGTTTCTTGTTTTGTAGGTTAAGTAAACCGAGGACAGATGATTCGGGTGAATACATGTGCGTCTACGCCTTTAAGTCTGCTCCCAACGCCAATGCTTCCATTGAGGTCAAAGGTAAGAAATCCTTTCACAAAACTCATTAACATACAAACGCTGTTGCCATCCAGTTGAGCCCTAACCCGTGTGATAATTAGGTATTGTTTGGATTGTAATTAGCCTTAAAATTGTAAAATTGGATTGTAATTAGCCTTAACCTTAAAATAAAGTTGGTGAAGAGCAGCAGTTTGCCGGAGTGAATCCAGACAGTCACGTCCTGAAGTCTCACTCGGGCTGGAGACGGCGATTGAGTCTCGTTAGCGTTTGTCCGCGCGGCGGGTGGCGTAGTGACACCCGGATAGCTGCTGTCACTCATAATCAGGCCAGTCATCCGGTCTGGACTTCATAACGACTCAAACGTGCTGCGACTGGATATTTCAGACAGTAAATGAAAAGCTCAAAAGAGGACGGGGGAACAAAATGAGACAAATTACAATCTTTTACTATTTTTTATTATTTTTTACATTTTCTGTTGTCTTTCTCATCAGATTTACTGTAATACAATAATTTATTATATTAAAAAC
>CM050423.1:28665058-28692558 GCA_027564155.1 Gymnocypris eckloni scoliostomus
CAGTTCAAATCAAATTGTACTTTCATCTCAGAAGAGACACTGCGCCTATTTGACAGTCAAGAACGGTCCAATCACATGAGGCCAAAATATATAAAAACAATATGGATTTAATAAGATCTAAAGTGGGAGGGGCTTGGGCAATCTGAAACAAGCCAATTAGAGCTCAGCCTCAAGTCACATGCGCCTCAAAGGTTTACAGACCTAATAGACACACACACAAACGAAATACAGTCGAAATCGTTTTGATTTTGTGGATTTTTAATAGGTGCTAACATGATTTCCAGTCGAATAGTACGACTAAACAATGCAATTTCGTGATTAATTTGCGATATATATTTAACTTATTTTTAAACATGTTGAAGTCGGCTTCTTCCCTGGCTAACGTGATGGGGCAGCGCCCCCTATTGACCAGCCGCCACTGAGTATGAATATTATTTATTATATATAGTATGACGTTTCATTTGTGATGGGGAGGAATTTATTGTTAGATTTTTTTCCCAAAGTTATATTTGATCTATTTATGTGTGTGTGTGTGTGTTACATATATAAACCAATGTATACTATTTGTGTGTGTTTGTGTGAGATTGTTGATGTTTTTTCTTCATAGAAATCATAAGAAAATAAATGTTTTTAGGTATTTAAGATCTTTTTTTTTTTTGGACTTTTAATTTCCTTAAAGCTGATTCTCATTAGAAACAGACAGTTATACATTAATATTAAATAAAAAATACAGTGTTTTTAACAATGAAATACTAATGTATACTAGATTTATTACATGCAGTGATTGGAAGGAAGCCGATTTATTGTGTCTCAGAGACACTGTGAGTGAGGATAATGCCGAGCTAAGCTCCCCATAGCTTTCCTGCCATTGACACACACACACACACACACACACACACACACACTATCCTCAGAAGGCACGTGCGCACCATAATTAGAGCTGGTGATGTCAGCCAAGTTCCAATCCACGCCTTCTCCATCCTCCACGTTCTCGCTCCGAGATTCATTTCATCCTGCTTAATTGCACGGAGGGAATTACGGCAGTTTCAGAGATTAGCGGCGGCTGCAGAAGGTGCAGCGTGTTAAAACGAGCAAGGCGAGTTACGATCATATGAAGTATTTATACTTCCGGAGGATATTGGGCCGTGGGGTTTGTGACATTGAGCTGTGTTTTATCCCGTGAAGGGGAATGATGGTGACTCAGCACATCACAGAGGGAAAGCCTGAATTACCGCGCCAGAGGGGGGTTGCTTTTAATTAAGTCTGCACCATCTCATTATGTCAATCATTTGTGGTGTTGGGATACATGGTTATGCAAGAACGATTAAAATGTACTTTTTTTCACATCCAAAACTCTGTGAAATCAAAATATGAGTTTTGTGGCTTTTAACTGTATGCTTTATGAAGTTCTGTTCTTGCTCAGTATTTTTCTCATGTTTTCCAGAGCAAATGTCTAAACATTCTCAAATCAAGATACATTTATTTGAGATGAGAAATCAAGAAAACTGCTTAAAACACGAAACAGCCAGTGGGGTCAGAAAATAGACATGTTCACTTCATTTTGATATTTGAGAAAGAAGATTTCTATTGTTATGCTATTTAGCTTTTTCTGTTATTTTCGTCATGTTTTCCAGAACAAATATCGAAATATTCTTAAATTGATAAACATTTACTTGAAATGCAAAATGTTTTCTGTATTAATGTATTCAAATTAAGTGAGTTTTTGCTTAAAATGTGAAAAAATAGGGTCCGAAGAACGATCTGATCTTACTGTCATATGTCTAAGGGTGTCTTCGACTAAGGATTTTCGAATCTTGCCGATATTCGACTGATAGTCGAATCATATGTTTGGTGGCAGGGCAAATTTTTTATATTTTATATACCAAATATTTTTTATTTAATTTTTATTTAACCTTTATTTAACCAGAAGAGACTCTCTGAGATAAAAATCTCTTTTGCAGGAGTGTTCTGGCCAAAATGGACAGCAATACATCAGTTTCATCACAAGATATTACAACACAGACAGACTAGAGACACTTAAAAAAACAGTTACATGTCATTGAGTCCATTTCCATTTGCCGAATAACTCTTTTGAAATGATCCAAAGACATCAAACTTTGTAATTTCAAATTCGATTGCAGATGATTCCAGTCAGACGGAGCTGCGTATATAAAAGCCTTTTTTCCTAATTCAGATCGGACAAAAGGAACAGAGAGAGTATAATAGTTTTGTGAGCGAAGGAGCGAAAATACATTACCAAGAGTCAAGTCAGACATTCGACAGTAATTATTACAGACGTTAAAACACAGGGAAAATGTGTATCGGACTCCTCGCAGATACAAACGGGGGAAATAATGTTTTATTTTTAGATTAAACGATAGTTAACATTAAACGTCAGCGAAACTAATTCACAATTCATATTATAACGTTATGCAGGCTATATGCCATAGTTATTAATGTTCTGCATTTCTGTTTTGAGCAGTGCATTGAAGATGAAAAGCATATGATAGCTCATTTTTAACTCATTTAACTAATTTCTCTCAAACAGAATATGCTTCGTTATTTATGTTACGACTTTTCCGCGTGCACAAGTGAACGTGTCTGCGCGGCTCTGAATGAACTCCGTTCATGCGTTCTTCACGCAACAACATGCAGAAACACGGCAGCTAACCCCAGAATTAACAGCGTTTTATTATAATAGTGTTCTCATTATAATGTTATGTATATGACCGTCCGAGTCATTAATATTATTGTTGTTTGTCCTGCTCACGATTCATGCTGAAGAGATAATCACCGTAGTAGCCAACTACAATGAAGCGCTTTTACTGCAGCGCAACTTAACCAAATGCATCTCATACGAGATAAATAATTATAGGCCGATATAGCTTACCTGAAAAAAAATATATAAGGTTTAAATCCCTGCCACCAAGATTCTCCTCTGTCGGTCACAGATTATGAAAAGTGAAACTTAAACCTATACGGGTGCTTCGATTTATTCATGCATGTTCAAATATTTATTTATAGCTTCTTTCTTTCCAGATTCTTATTTACAGCATTATCATAATAGGCTGTATTAACTTATTGGGAGAAAACCGGTAGTTCTCTGTGAAATCAGACATTTGAGCACCTGTATAGCCAAAATGGCATGATCATAAAACCCTGCGAATATTCGACTGAGTCGAATCAGGCTCCTCCTATCGAAGCATCGACTATTCGGGGTCACCCCTGCATATGTAGTTTTGCTTTAAATTAAATGTGTCTTGATTTAAGAATGCTTAGATATGCTGTACTTTGTTGCAACCACAACTGTTTCTGAGGAACTACATTGTTTGGCGGAAGAATAATGTTTGTATTTATATCATTACACTTTATTTGCTGTTTTATTTTCTCAAACCTTACTAAGTATATAGAATAACTGTTTTAAAAAGCAAAAAGCCCTGTGAAGATGCCCCTTAGCTGTTATAAATTCACTGTAAACCATGACTTCTTGCTTTTAATTACTTATCTTGCTCTCAAGCGACTTTTTATCCAATCAGATGCTGTCTTGAATGTGAATGTCCCGCCCCTTGACCCTGACGTGAGTTGATTAGTGTTATGATATTTGCTATTTAAACAACCCTTTGATTTGTCAAGTCCCAACTTCCCGTTTTACAAGAAGATATTGTATCTGTTAGGAAGTATTATTAAAAGCAGTAAGTTTTGATGTCACATTTATGAACTGTTGTTGATTCAGTCAGTATAAGGAGAGATTTAACAACATTGTGTCCTTAAGCGAGACTCCAAACCTTACCAATTGCCCTGATCATACATACGTTCATGGCAGCTATTTTGATGAGTCAATTGTATGAAAGACAGAGAAAACTGGGGCCTGGTTTATAAAGCGTGCATGCGCTCAGATTTGATCTTAGAGTGTGCTTACGCTTAAATCCACGCCTCATATTTGTAAAAACGGTCTTTGACGTGGAAAAGTGCTTAGCTTACGTCAGGGTCCGAGCAGACATACGCACCTTTTCTTGTTCGAATACTGCAGGTTTTTTAATTTACGCTGTTCCTTCAGCTTTCCGTTTTAAATGAAAGAATTTGGATAATGTCTGGTCATATTTGACATGTTAATGACATTAATTAGAAGTCGTTTACAAGGCAGAGACCTGAAACCATTTATTTGCGCACAAGTTCAAGATCATTTGCGATTCATAGATTTCACATCTGAAAGATGTTTTCTGTACGCACGTTCATTTTATGAAGCACACATACGCATATCCATGTTTCTACGTGCTCCTGATGCGTGTTTTAAAAGCATCATTACAGGTCAACTCTTCTGTCTCTGTCCAGCTGCTCCTGAAATCCTCGGACACAAACGAAGCGAGAACAAAAAAGAAGGTGAAAATGCGACGCTGTACTGCAAATCAGTGGGATACCCGCATCCTACGTGGATGTGGCGCAAGAAAGTTGGTAGAGGATCTTACATTGTACGTAAGCATGTCATATATAATATATATCCATATATATAGCTCACCGAGGCTGTAATTATTTAATCAAACATACAGTAAAAATGTGCAAAATTATTACAATTTAAAATAAGTGTTTTATTTGTGAATATATTGTCAAATGTAATTTATTTGTGATCAAAGCTGTATTTCCAGCATCATTACTGGAGTCTTCAGTGTCACGTGATCTTCAGAAATCATAATAATATGCTGATTTACTGCTCAAGAGAGCCCGGTCTCATGAAAATGCATATAAATAGTATGCCAAATAAAAACAAAAACTTGTGGTATTGATATGCAAAAATTTATTCTGTCGTGCATATGATATGCATTTGTTTGGCGTGCCTATAATACGCAGTTTTCACATGCATGTGATATGAAATTTGTTGGTATGCATATGACATGCAGTTTTCGTGTAGATATGATTCAAATCCACCCCACAACCCTAATCCTCCCCATCGCATAGCATATACACACCAAAGTCCATTTTTGCCATCAATACCACGAGTGTTTGTTTTAATTTAGCGTACTATTTATACGCACTTTCATGAGATCGGGTTGCCTAAGAAACATTTCTGATTATTATTAATGTTGAAAACAATTGTGCTGCTGAATACTTTTGTGTTAACTTCGATACATTTGATTTTTTTCAGGATTCTTTGATGAATAGAAAGTTCAAAATAACAGCTTTTATTTATTTATTTATTTTGAAATCTTTTCTATCATAATAAAAGTCATTACTGTCACTTTTGATCAATTTAATGCATCCTTGCTGAATACAAATATTAACCTTAAACGTTATTTAAAGCTCACCCAAAAATAAAAATTGTGCCACAGTTTACTGTCCCTCATATGACTTAAAATCACATTGAAAGAAGATGAGATACTGTCATGAATTGTCATGATACTGTCTCTTCATTTTCTCGTAACAGGACATTGACAACAGCACGGGCCGCTTCTTCATCATCAACAAAGACAATTTCACAGAACTGAGTATCATCAGACTGGACATCAGCACAGACCCGGGCGAGTACATCTGCAACGCCTCGAACATCATCGGCTCCAAAGAGTCCATGACCATCCTGCGTGTGCGGAGTCTCCTCGCCCCGCTGTGGCCTTTCCTGGGCGTCCTGGCCGAGATCATCATCCTCGTGGTCATCATTGTGGTTTACGAGAAGCGCAAGAGGCCGGACGAGGTTCAAGATGGTAAGTAGCACTCTGCTTTTAAGAATACTTGCAAAAAGTCTTGTGGTACGATTTCCCGGAGGCGTCTGTTGAAATGCTGATCTTGATCGGCAATATAATATCATCCTGAAGTGCTGTTGTTTAGGCAGTAAATCAGAAAATGAACTGAATTATTCTAGAGATGTGGGGCTGCACTATTATGACAGATTATAATGGCTAAATACACACTTATTTTGTGTGAGGCAGCTACATGAACTCTTCCGTATAAAGCTATACATGCAGAACAGAGTTTAAATGCAGAAGGAATAAAGTGCTGCAGGGACGACTTGTTTTTGGAACAAAAAGACAATAGGATTTTTCCTTTTGGCTTTTGTATTATTGCAGAAAATAAGCTCTGTGACCAACAAAAGTTCATTATTTTTACATATTTTAACTTTAAAGAATTTTGAAGCTCAAATAAAATTGCCATAAATAAAAAGTTAAACATAGACCATTAAGTTTACAACAATTATTTTAATCTATATTTAGAATCTGCAAGTGGAGAGTTTAGGTTAGAATAGTTTGCAAGTGTGCTTTTATAAACACAAGGCTGTAAAAGCAACTGAGTTTATCTTTTCATGTCCTCTACAACCTCTGTTCTCATTTATACACTTGTAAGTTGTTGCCTTTTTCAAGACACATAAAAGCTTAAAAATCCTAAGTGGGGTTTATATTACTGATGGATTTATGTTTGAGAATAAAACGTGAAAATATCTTATTTCAAGCATTTAATCAAAAACCCAGGGACTTCAGCACAATGATAATTAAGTATTAAGTAAGTTACTCATTTCCAAGTTTAAGGACTTATTTCTGCAGCACTCTGTTGCATGTCTGAAATGTCTAAAATGTACTTTCTCAAAAGTAAGGAAAGAATCATTAATGGAATTAAGATTCCTCCTGATGTTTCAAATGATGTTGCCGCAGCATTTATTTTCATGTGACAGTCACAGACATAGTAAACCACCCATTTAAATAAACACTTACACAAATAGTCCTGTTGACTCTGATTGGCCATTGCATTCATGTTCTCAACAGAGCAGTCTGTGGTTGATTTTAGAGCTGAACTGCTGCCAACAACATGTTGCAAAAAGAAAATCTGGATGCATCTGAACTTGACATTAATACTGACTGCTGTCATCAAAACAATGACTTGATTGCATCACAGTAGCGGCAGTCTTATAGACCCGACGTCACAATTATGTCACAGCGCTAGCTGGAGGCAAAACAAAGCGAAAACTGAATGCGACCAATTCAAACAAGCGCAGACTCGTCCACACAGGGAGCTTAAAATGTCATCTTGTTGTGATGTTGGGTGCCAGAATCGATGTTGTAGATTTGAAATCTTACGGCATACCTGTTACCACTGCCAGACAAAAAAAAACGACGACTGGTTAAATGAGATGAAACGAGCGGACTGGTCACAAATGCTCATGTTTGCAGCGCACACTTCTTATCAGAAAAGGTTCAATATATAGTTTTGTTGTTATGGGCACGTCTAAAGATTTTTTATGCATCTCACTATGTCATGTATGAAATATCGGTGTGCATTAGTGATGCGCGGATGAGCGAAAGCGTCACCCGAATCCGCAGCTTCAAATAAATTATCCACCCGCCCGCACCTATATTTTTGTCCGATTTAGATAAGCACACCGACCACACCCGATCGTCACATTCAAGGTTTGTACGAACATAAAAACCCAGAAAAGGCATGGAATTTTAAAACAGCAATTTCCAAACCTGTATCGATTTGGAAAAATAAATAAACCCAGAAAGTTTTGGAAAAGTCATGGAAATCTATTTCACAATCCTCTGTATAATAGAATTATGTTTAATTATGTCCTGAATTTCAGTGCGGTATTGCACATATATTGCATTACTCAACTGCAAAACCTTTATTAAATATAGCGTATATAGGTTAGATGAGTAAATAAATCCACACAATCGTCAGATCAAATCAGTGATTATAAAACAGCGTGAGTGATTCAGCACCGAGTCTCTCTCGTTGACCTTCTCTTCACATCGACGCATCTAGAGCTGAACGCTGCGATACAAGACTTTACCTCACGTTTCGGTGCAGTTGACAGAATTGTCAATTTCATAATCGGTCATTGTTGCATCATCACAAAAATGTATTATTTTCACATCTTTTTAAGCTATTTTGAACATTGAAGCCGCCATCAATAATATATTGTGGAGCAGGTTGTTAGTGGGTCATTTACGGACAGGGCTCTTAGCGTAGTTGTGCGAGTGAATATTCATGAGTGTTGAGTCAGAGGAGAGCCGCTGGGAAATACTGACCTCTATGCTTGACCACGTTTTAATCTGAGACCGGATCCTCCACTAGAAAGACAAATCAGGACACTGGAGCTCCTCACATTTGTACACTCTTAAAGTTAATGAATAATTGATTGTCATCAGCTGCACACGATTCTCTCGTCTCAGAAAGAGAAACAGCAATGATGATATTGTCCGGTTATCACAAGATCACACTTTTAAAAATAAAATTTCCAAAAGAGGACATTTCTCTCCTGTTTTAGATGAAGCTACTTGTCAGTTATTATTATGGCTTATGGACTCCAAAAGTAATGGTTTACGTTAAAAACTCTTTCATGATGGATTTATTTCTTACAAACACACAGCTCTTAGCTTCTCAAGACATTAACTGATGAACTGGAGTGGTGTGGATTATTGTGATGTTTTTATCAGCTGTTTGGACTCATTCTGACGGCACCCATTCACTGCAGATGATCCATTGATGAGCAAGTGATGCAATGCTACATTTCTCCAAATCTAATGAAGAAACAAACTCATCTATATATTGGATGGCCCAGTGGCGATCCTAGACTTCTGGGCGCTCTACGCATAACTATGTCGAAAGAATGGAATGGATGGATGAAACGCATTTGTCCGTGTTTAACTTCGTCTCGAATCACGCTCGCGAAATGCGCTCGAGAAACTCTTCCGCGGCACGGTATGCTTTCAATGTTTTGTGTTTTTAGAGCGTTTGTCAAGAGACCGTTCGACATTCACGTTACATGATTTGACAAATTTTTACGTAGAGAGGGTGACAGCGCACCGCATTAAAATAAATGTTCATTCACGTTTTCATAACCGCTTGCCAAGCTCAAAAACGAAACTAAAATACAACATCTTTGAGAGCAAGGGGGCCCCCTGATGTTTTGGGGGCCTTACGCGCTTGCGTATTCTGCGTATAGGCAGGATCGGCTCTGGGATGGTCTGACGGTGAGCACATTTTCAGCAAATATGAATTTTGTGGCGAACTATTCCTTTAAAAAATGATATAAATAATATTTAAAAAAAAATTCTACTAAAAAGAACCATTTGTGCAATGAAAGGGTTTGATGGATATGAAAGGTTCTTAAGTGCCAATAAGGAATTGTTATTTTTAAGAGTGTGGCCCCAGGAGAAGAGCAGGAGAGGACGGGGAATATTCACAGTAACCGGCGAGTCTGTCGGTCTAAACCAGCTCCGATCTGAACATGTCGAGGCTGCGAATGTGACAGTCTCTAAAGGGATGCAGTCAGGCATAGCTCCATGCTAATTTGACCTTTGCAGAACCACAGAAGGGTATCTGAGAGCCAGGGGTGGTCAGACGCTACCCTTTACAAGATGCACCGGGTTCTAGTGACTGACAACACATGACTTACAATCTCAGTAAAGCTCAACTGCTTTTATTGCACTCAGTTTAACACACATCTGTCTTATTCAGTCTCACTGCAGTGTTTATCAGATCCAGCATCCGCCCAGTAAGTGTTTGTTTACATGTCTAGCAGTAAATTGCATGGGATGCGCTGGGATTTCCCATTTACAAACTCTGCGAGAATAGAAAAGAAATATCCTATTAAAGTCAAGATGTCCTGTTTACTTTCTCTACAAACATTCCTGGTTTTATAAGCCATTCATGCGTGCATGTTTTTCTAAAGGAAAAAGTCTCATCTTGATCCTTCATCAAAATAATTTTTTATTTATAATAAAATTTATTTTTACAATTATCAGAATTATTACACTTTCACAGAAGTACAAATCATGAAAACATCAACTTGCATGGATTATTTTACCTCATCTAGTTTCTTGACATATTATAATTATATAAATTAATACACTCCACAAATTTTTTACAAATTTCAAAAGCTAAACCTGTGAAATTCCTAATATTAACTAATTTTGTTACATTTTCTATTAAAGCAACAACAAAAATGAATTTGTATTGTGACACAGAAGTTGCATGCAATTTTTCAGCAACCACAATTGCAAATATTATAGTCAAGATTCATGTTCAGACATATTTCGCTGTCTGAACTGTTCATCGCTTTGGTTTGATTGCAGATTTAGTCGCAGCAAAGCAAACGACCGTGTGAAATAAAACAGACTGGCACTATTACATGTTCATTTGAGCAAAATATCACATATCGCTAAACTCTAACTTGCATGTTTGCTGGTATATTTAGATCATCAGCGGGGGGGGTTTCTCAGCGCACAGAGAGCGTGTGTGGTCCTGGTTGCCAGGTTGGGAAGATAAAGTAAAACATTGGGCAGGAAATTTAAAATGAATTTGATTAGATTTAAACTCTTGATATCTGGCAACCGCAAACATGAAATCTAATGGAGGCTTGTAGCAAGATAAAGCAAAAATGAAATGTTTTCAGGTAAATATTGTAAATGATTATGCTTCATTAATAAAGAAGCAAAAATCATGAATGCAAATAAAATACAATTTATCATGCAGCCCTTATTTTTTAGGCTGGTTGCAGTCAGTGTTCATGCAGGTTATGCGATAACAGCAAATAATGATAGATTTGAAAGTCTGTTCTGTTGGGATACTGGTGAGGAACGTGTTGATCGAGGCTGTGAATGTTGTTTTATGTTAACGTGTAGTTTGTGTGCTGATGAGCACAGGATTTGTCAGGTGAGCTGGGAGTGCTAAACCAGTGCTGCTTCTGTCAATAAACAGGTCGTTTCAGCTGGAAACAAAGGGTTTGTGTGTTCATAATGAAATATACACTCAGGGCAGTAAGTGAATAACCCAGGTGTTCAGGCAAACTGAATGAAAGTGTTTAATGATTGTGAGTCCATGCCTGAAAGTCACAACAGAGTCATTTTTTTCTTAATATAATGGCTTCAAGTAAATAACCGGTGAAACTTTGTTTTTTCCTTTTCCATGTGGCTCCATATTCTTTATTGTTGGTAAGTTTGAGAACTTGCATGTCTTGAGAAATTTCTGCTTCTCTTTGTCTCCTCATTCAGGCTGTGATGTCGATGCGTGCGTATCTAATTATCAAAAGATATTAAAAAGCTGTTTGTGTCATCAGCAGCATTCATTGTGACCGGATGCTCTACTATTAACTGTATGGTTTGTAATGGGCTTATTTACAACATTTAAAATATTTATTTTTAGTATTTCATTCATCAAGGTATAGGAAATTATACGTTTTTTAGCTTCTCGAATACAGTAATATAGTTTTCTGTGAAGTCAAAAACAAGATAGACGAATCTAATCAAAACATGTTTATTTTGACATATTTCACCTTCATATTAGATTTTTCTTTTTACATGTTCATCTTTATTGTATTACAATTATAAACAGTTACTGTAATAGTGTTTTTTAATCACGAAAAAGTAGTACAATACCACCATGATCTTTGGATAATAATATCTATAATAGTCTATAACTATTTCACTTATTTTTATATTAGAGTTATCAGAATTAGTTTTTATTTTTATTTATATTTGCATTACATTGCAGTAATGAGAATTGGGGAATTAGTGTAATTAACTGTAAAAAAATTAAAGTATATTTAATATTATTTAATTATATTAAATATAATACAATTTAAATTATATATAATACAAGTATAATTACTATTTTTATATATAATATTGTTTATCTTTATATAATTGTATTTTATCAAATATATATATTTAATAATTAATATATGTCATTACATCGAACTATACATAATTATTATATATTTCTTATACAGTATCTCACAGAAGTGAGTACACCCCTCAAATTTTGTAAATATTTTATTATATCTTTTCATGTGACAACACTGAAGAAATTACACTTTGCTACAATGTAAAGTAGTGAGTGTACAGCTTGTATAACAGTGTACATTTGCTGTCCCCTCAAAATAACTCAACACACAGCCATTAATGTCTAAACCGCTGGCCACAAAATTGAGTACACCTCTTAGTGTAAATGTCCAAATTGCGCCCAATTAGCCATTTTCTCACCCCGTGTCATATGACTCGTTAGTGTTACAAGGTCTCAGGTGTGAATACGGAGCAGGTGTGTTAAATTTGGTGTTATCGCTCTCACTCTCTCATACTGGTCACTGGAAGTTCAACATGGCACCTCATGGCAAAGAACTCTCTGAGGATCTGAAAAAGATGGCGTAGGCTATAAGAAGATTGCCAAGACCCTGAAACTGAGCTGCATCACGGTGGCCAAGACAAACAGCGGTTTAACAGGACAGGTTCCACTCAGAACAGGCCTTGCCATGGTCGACCAACGAAGTTGAGTACACATGCTCAGCGTCATATCCAGAGGTTGTGTTTGGGAAATAGGCGTATGAGTGCTGTCAGCATTGCTGCAGAGGTTGAAGGGGTGGGGGGGGTCAGACTGTCAGTGCTCAGACCATACGCCGCACACTGCATCTAAGTGGTCTGCATGGCTGTCGTCCCAGAAGGAAGCCTCTTCTAAAGATGATACACAAGAAAGCCTGCAAACAGTTTGCTGAAGACAAGCAGACTAAGGACATAGATTACTGGAACCATGTCCTTTGGTCGGTTTAGACCAAGATAAACTTATTTGGTTCAGATGGTGTCAAGCGTGTGGCGGCAACCAGGTGAGGAGTACAAAAACAAGTGTGTCTTTGCCTACAGTCAAGCATGGTGGTGGTCTGGAGTGTGATGATCTGGTGCTGGGGAGATACAGTTTATTGAGGGAACCATGAATGCCAACATGTACTGTGACATACTGAAGCAGAGCAGGATCCCCTCCCTTCGAAGACTGGGCCGCAGGGAAGTATTCCAACATGATAATAAACACTGCCTTGCTAAAGAAGCTGAGGGTAAAGGTGATGGACTGGCCAAGCATGTCTCCAGACCTAAACCCTATTGAGCATCTGTGGGGCATCCTCAAATGAAGGTGGAGGAGCGCAAGGTCTCTAACATCCACCAGCTCCGTGATGTCGTCATGGAGGAGTGGAAGAGGACTCCAGTGGCAACCTGTGAAGCTCTGGTGAACTCCATGCCCAAGAGGGTTAAGCCAGTGCTGGAAAATAATGGTGGCCACACAAAACATTGACACTTTGAGCCCAATTTGGACATTTTCATTTAAGGGTGTACTCACTTTTGTGGCCAGATGTTTAGACATTAATGGCTGTGTCACAAATATATAATAAAATATTTACAAAAATGTGAGGGGTGTACTCACTTCTGTGAGATACTGTATATAATTATGTTTGTATATTAAATATTTATGAAATAGATATGTTGCAGTGAAATATGGCTTGTATAATATGCTCATTAGATTCATCCTTACATCTTTATAGTAAGTCATCACATGACCTGCTTACTTCGGTTCATTTAATCAAAGCGTCACTTGAGACACACCTTCCTAATGAATAAAATGAGAATCACAGTAACATGGATAGAAAAACAGATCATTGCTTCATTTTTAAGCATAAATTCTTAAGCAAAATGCTCTGGATTGATTCTCTGAACGACCTCTACAGACACTATCTCACAGCAAGAAGAGAGAGAAAGTTGGCGTGCATGAACAGCGTGTTCTGTTTTGTGTTTTGGGGAGGATTTGTCCCCAGGAGAGGGAGTGATGGGAGGCTGCACTAGATTAAGGTAGATTATATCTGTGCACAGTCTTATCAACAGAATCAGAGATGAGGGCGTAATGCGATGACGCACATTACAGCTGAAATCCTCGTTCCAGGATTCATATTTCTAACAGTGGCGTCCTCTACACCCCTGTGTGCAGATATACTGACGCGAGTGAAAGTGAATTACTGCATGAACGTTTGTTCACACTGACTGGAGGTCGAATAATCAGCGTTAATAGCAGGCTGCACAATAATGGCCATAGTTTTGAAACCACAAATGAGATGTATTATTAGTAAATATAATGGAAAGCAGCTGTATATATATAATGCATTATATTATGAACAAGATGAATGTTTATCAGTGATTGGAATTACCTGAAATTGCAATGTTTAGAAATCCTTGTATTTTGTTATTTTAATCTAAATGTGAAATAAGGCCTTGCAAACCACAGTAGCATATTTAATATAATAATGGAAAACAGCTGTATATTCTGCATTAAATCATGAAGAAGAATTTAAATTGCAATGTAAAATTAAATGTGCTGTAAGCAGTTTTAGCTGTTTTGCAAATCTTGTAACTTTTTATTATTATATAAATGTAAGATATGAGCTTGCAAACACAGTAGTATCTCTATGACTTTCCAAATGAGGAAATAAAATATGGAGAAATGGACTACATTGATCAGAAGAAAGAAACATGTCAAATTTGCTGTTGTATTAGAAAATGCAATTTAATGGTAAGGTAATATTACACAAAGTATAGTGTTATAAATGAACATTACATTTAAAAACTTTTGATTTATGATGTTAATAACTGTGGAAACGTGTCTGAAAAGAATCCATTGTGTCGCTCAACACTTGCATAAAGTTAAACTTTGCTCAACATTATGTGTTACTAGAAATTACCATCCTCCGATCTCATTATAAAACTGAAATCTTGAAATGAATCGCTGGTCCCTTTACACTGGAGCTGCTCAGGAACATTTGTTTGGTCTGTTATATGTAGATAGTGAGGGGAAAGCACTAGATCTGATGGTTGTGAATTGAGAAGGATGAGGTTTTGATCTCAGATGCGTGTCAGAGTCATATTGCGCCGTCATAACCTGCTTAGTGTCCAGCGCTGTGAATGCTGCTGCCTGTGGACGCATGTGCTGTCCTGACATGCATACACTAACCAGAACTACCCATCTGTCTGTGGAGAGACGCAGTGACCTCTAACTCTAATGACCTTCCCGCATGAGCAATAACCTGCTCGAGTTCTTCTGCTGTTTTATTCATCTGCAGAGCAGATTTATGCAGTGTCAACACACCGGTTGATTTACAACAGTCTTTTCCAGTTGTTCATAATAGCTAAGTATTGTGTTTTAGTTTATATATATTTCTATTTTTTAACATTAAGCTCTTAATCTAATATCTTAGTTGTAATATACTGATTAATTTAGTCATCAAATATTTTAGCTTTTCTTAAAGGGGTCCTATTATGCTCTTTTACAAAGTCTTGATTTTGTTTTGGGGGTGTATTAGAACATGCTCTCATGCTCGGTGGTTCGAAAATCGTTATTTTTCACATAATTTACATTATTACAACACCTTTCTCCCCAGCCTGACACAAACGGCTCGATTAGTTCCGGGTTTGATGAAGGCCCGCCTTCCGAAAAACAAAATGTGTTGTGATTGGTTAGCTGTTCTCCAGTGCGTTGTGATTGGTGAACAGCTTAGACAACGTTACTACCCCATCAATATTCAATATTGCCATATCAGTTCAGACCTTGAGAATATTGAACAAGAGGATCATGCAGAACCTTTGCACGCACGGATATTGCAAGATGTTGTTGTTGTTTTGGGCTAAATCAAGTTTTAGATGGGATGTCAACAACAGCTTAAAAATAACTGCATTGACTAATTTACAGATAAGTGCAACGTAATAAGTATTGTTTATTTTTCATTATAACATGAATTGCAGTGAAACTGTTATACAGTTGAATTTATTTATACTATAGTCCCACAGACTTACACTATTTGTGGCCGCATATATATGCAGATTAATTATCTGCCAGCGGGAGGCGCTGTTGGAGTGGTAGAGATCGAGGTTTCCCTGGTAACGCTATACACAAATCACAAACGCTGCTTTATCAGATATTATATGCAAGATTAAATTAAAATGGCATCCAAAATTTTCTGAAGACAGTTGGTTTCCATCAGAAATAGTGATATAAAACACCCGCACTGGGTTTCGATTTTGAAAGGTGCAGAGCTCAACCAAGCGTTCTTAACACCCCCCAACCAGTCGGATTTCAGTAGGCGGGATTATCTTTGTGATATCACAAAAACAACTTTGTAGTCCAATCGAGCCGTTCGTTGTAGTTCTTGAAAACGGCTTTTTTAACGAAATATCTCCCTTTGGAGTGTAAGTGTAGATCGTTTTATGCCCAAACATACACACTGACTAAAATTCAAAAAGTAGAAAAAACATAATAGTACCCCTTTAATAAAATAATCTACTGCAACTTACTAAATTTATTTTAAATTTCTTCATGAGTTACGAAGGCAACAATTGCAATCACATTTTTTTTTTTTATATTTTATTTCAGATTTATTTTAAATAACACAATTATTTCGTTTTATTACTTAAACACAAACTTATTAATTTATTCAGTTTTCCAATATATTTCCATTTTTAAATATTTTTTAAGTTATTCATCTAATATTTATATTGTATTTCAGCTTTATTCAATAAATGATTTGAACAGATTTAGTAATTTTAGTCTATTTATTCTAGTTGCCAAGGCAAATTGTTTTTGTTTTTTTACTTTTATTATTATTTTTAATGAGCATCTCCATAGAAATTGCCATTTCAAAATTCAGACATTTGCGATGATCTTAAGAACCCATATAATGTCCTCAGAGGAGATCGTTTTTTTATTTATTATTATTAATATTAGTGGATATTGAAAACAATAAAACATCACATTATTTCAGAATGTTGGTCTCAATAATATAATTAAACTTCAGTAATTGCAAAATGTAATTTTGCTGTTACATTTTACGCTTAAGTGAAATATCTCAATAACAATCATATCTCATGTTGTGAAAGTACAGTGTAATGAGAGAAAGCAGTCTGAAGTGTGATTGATTAATATGTCTTTTCTTCTCGCATGTTCTTCACCTGCATGTCGACCTGATGAAGATGATGAACCAGTTGCACCAATGTAAGAACACAATTTATGAACACCATAAATGAGTTTATTAACACGTGTGGTTACCATGCTGCAAAGTGTGTAACTGTACACATCTGTCACGCAGAAAAACGAACTCCACGAACAACCACAAAGACAAAAACTTGCGACAGCGGAACGCCAACTGAGCCCACGGACCAACGTAGAAGAAAGCTGAAGGTTTACTACGCTTTATGATTCAGTCTGGAGTTCGAAAGCAGCATGCAAACGTTCCTTTAATCGACTAAATGCTTCCCCTTCCCCTGTTTCCAGATGACCAACTGCATATCCTGACCATACGGACGTATCCGAGGAGAGGAGACGCTCCTGGCGATTTTCAGCGACGCATATCCTGCCTCACGTGGAGAAGAAAACAACAATAACGACAGCATTACACTGGCAGAAACGAACAATAAAGACTGTCTTACGTTTGCCTTGTTCGGGCTCATGATCTGTGTGAATGTGGATGCTGACTGAATCATGATGAAGATGATTTTACTACATGTGCTGTTAACGTTGCATTTCGTTCTTTTATCATGCCCTCCTGCTGCACTAATTCTTTTTCATATCTACATGTTGTCTCGAATGCATGCAATAACATAATCGAATAAAATTCAGATATCGTTTTTCTATTGTTACTTTAAGTGGCGTTGCATCCAATTGAATAGCCAAGTGTGTGTGTGTGAGGGTGTGTGTGTGTTTTTAAAGAAATTTAAATAGATAAAAAAGTAAGGATTCCTTGAGATCTTTGTACAGTTTATCATCCAATAAAACAAAACTAAAAGGAGGTGTTTTGTCTTAAACTAGAATGCAAGAACCTTTGTGAGTGGCAGAACAGTATTTAATCTTAAAGCTGATATTGTATTAATTGAAATGGATACATGTAACATTTATTTTCAAGAGTTATTTAGACGTCTCGTACATGTGGTGCTGTAAGTGTTCAAATATTACGATAGCATCTGTAAAAAGGAAAATATATCTTTTTTTTTGTAAATGTCCTGTTTCTTTTTAGACAAAATATGATTCTTGTACAGCATGGCTATAATCCTATGCAATATGTATTCATATAGACCTACAGACAATTGTAAGGAGGGGCGGGTTTGATTAATTTCAGAGAATTAAAAAGCTTTAACGGGACAGTTCAGAGATAAGGGTGCTTCGCATCTGAAATGCACTGCTGTAGTTGCATGACTACTGATCAATACAGTGCGTGTCATCATGACCACGGACCAACATTCAAGGGAGGAAGTGGGTGGAGCTAAAGCCATTACAAACTATGTGAAACCAATTGTTTCCTTTTTCAGAATAAAGCTTCCAAACTATGTCAGTGTTTCTGTGTGATTCTGTAGAAATGTGCTGTAAATCACCCGCCTTAGCAACTGTTGCCATGGGTACTTTTAACAAACTTTTGCCTTACTGACTTAAGTGCACTTGAGCACATTTTACTAAAAATCATAGTTTTAATTGTTCTTATGGCGTTCTGTAAAACCTGTCTGACTTAGCAACAGTAACCAATAGGGGCGGAGCCTTAGCAAAGGTGTAACTGAATTTTAGTATTATTTACTGTATATACTATTATAGCATATATTAATAATTTTAATTTTAGCTATAGTTTTAGTCATTTTTATTAGTTTTATTTTTAGTTTATTTTAGTAATTTAGTGTATTTATTTTTCAGTTAATTATCAAGCTTTTTTCAAGTTTAGGTGTTTCCTTTAATATTTAGATATTTAAATTAATGAAATGATTCTTAATAGTTTTAATTGTTGTCATTTTAATATTTGAAATTATTATCCAAATGTAATACTTTTATTTAATTTAGTTGCCAAGGCAAAAAAACATTTTCTGCTTTATTGAAATTAATGAAATGATTTATCAGTTTAAAAAATGTAAATGTTTATACTTCAGCTTATTTTCTGTATTTATATTATATATATATATATATTAGTTCAGTTAAATTGTTAATAGTTTTAGTTATTTAAATTAGTTGCTAAAGCAGCATTTCTATTTTTTTACTTAGTTTTTCATCTAATATTTATTTAATCTTCATTTCAATTAATAACATTTCTAGTAATTTGCACTTTGAAGTAATTTGAAGATTTTCATGTAGTATTTCCATTTTCAGCTTCCTTGAAATTAACAAAAAGGTTTAGTTTTAATGGTATTATCTTTTGTAAACAACAACAACAGTGCTTTTGAGCGCGCACTCTACCTCATTCTTGCATCAGCTCTTTCATCTTCTTCTCGACTTCCTCCACGAAAGCAGGAAAACCAGAATCGAGCAGGCAGACGCGCAGTAATGCCTCCAGGTCTCCAGGGGGCAGCGTGCACTGATGATACGCCATCGGCAGGGACAGCTCACGCTCACCCAGGAAGTACTGAAGAGGAAGAGATTATAACGCGCATGAAAAGTCAGTGTGCACTTCACGGATGACATCTCAGAGGTCAAATTAAAATATCACTGACTACAGCATCTAATGCAGTGACTCAACACCAGATCCAGGCTGTCTGTCAGATCAATGCAGATCCGGTGGTACCTGAGAAAGGTGTTTGATTGACAGCGGTCCCATGGCAACGGGAGGGGCCGCCTGTGGTGCATCTTCAGGAGCCTGAAGTGGAAACAGAAATAGATCCATTCATTATAGTCTCAGGAGTCACACAGCTGATCAATACCCTCATTACTAATTGAATGTCCTCATCCCTGGCAATCTTTCTCATCCTGCTGCGGGGCGTCGCTGTCTCTAACTATATTTTACACAGAGACTTTCCTTTGTGCTTTTGTGTTCACTATATTTAGAGCATCAAGTCTGTGTATTTACATTTCAGATTCACAAATAAGCAGCTCAGCTGAGGGTGGGATTATTCCTCTCTCAGCACCCATTTATTATCATTACGTGGCAACAGCTCCACCTAGTGACGGAAATACAAATAAACATTCATTATTAGTTCAATTAACTGGCCTCAAGATTAAATGAAAACTGACACAAAAACTATATTTGTAATAAATTGTCCTTGTCTTATTATGCAACCTTCATATTTGCATGATAAAATAAAGACAAGAAACAATCTTTCATCAAAATATGATAACGTCTCAAATGATTTCTGCTGACTAGCCAAAGGGAAAATAATATTAATGAATAAATCACAAGCCAATTATATCATAATCCAAATCCTGTCCTTCATTATTTCCTGATAAATATTATGTTTGTCACATTGCATTCTTTAAACATTTCAAATGTGTATAGCTTGTGTATAAAATCTAGAAATATTACGTGCAGTAAGTCCAGATAGATAGATAGAGAGAGAGAGAGAGAGAGAGAGAGAGAGAAAGAGAGAGAGAGAGAGAGAGAGAGAGAGAGAGAGAGAGAGAGAGAGAGAGAGAGAGAGAGAGAGAGAGAGAGAGAGAGAGAGAGATAGATAGATAGATAGATAGATAGATAGATAGATAGATAGATAGATAGATAGATAGATAGATAGATAGATAGATAGATAGATAGACTGATTCACTTTCATACAAACTTGTTCATCAAAATTGTATAACTTCTCAAATGATTTCTGCTGACTAACCAAAGGAAAAAATATTAGTCAATAAATCACCAGCCATTTCTGTCATTCAATTAACTCCAGTGCTGCATTGTTTCCTGTTAAATAGTCTGATATATGTCACATTACATGCATTAAATGTGGCGCACAAGTCATTACAACTGTTTATAGCTTGATACACATATTATGTCCAGATAGATAGACAGATTAATTTCCATGTACTAAAATACAATAATACAAATATACTTCTCAAATAACTCCTGCTGACAAAATAAGGAAATCATTATATTAATCAATAAAATCCCAGGCCAGTTGTGTCATGACTCATGATCCAATTAAATTCTACCTTATTTCCTGCTAAATTCTGTTTTATATAACATTACATGCATTAAATGCTGTTTATAGCTTGTTACTATTGCTGTTTATAAATATTACGTACAGTTAGTTCAGATAGATAGATAGTTGCTGTTTTCTGCTCAGGGATTGTTCATTTGGTGGTGTGTTACCCGATACTTACTGGGAAGTTCACCGGTAATTACCAGCCAGATGATGTGACCTGCTGGGAACGTGCTTAAAAGCCAAAGGACAAACCCATTGTCACGGTCACTTGCTCTTACCACTGCAACCTGTTCTAGTGGAACCTACTGTGTGTCCACTATTACCCCATAGTTTCCCTTTATACTAACAAACATCTTTTGAGAAGATGCATGATGGCTGGAAAATAAGTCTAGTATTCCCAACCTGCTGCTGCTGCTGTGTAGACGGTCCAGGCTCAGCAGGATCAGATGGAGCAGCAGATGCAGGGGTGGTCAGATGCTTCTGGACAGGAACATAATCCTGCAGCCTCTCCACAGCCTTCCTGCAAACCTCAGCCGCTTCTGCCCTATTACTGCCATCAAACTGCAGTCGAATCAAACGGCTCTCACCCTTACACATGCAAAACAAAAACACAGCGGTACCACTGTAATCAGCTGTATTTTCATATCACGTATCAACCAGGTGTTCCTTAAAAACATGCATTAGGAACTAAATAAACTCGATGTCAGCTGAAAAGAGCATCAATGTAATTGTTACAGGTGCAAACACAAAATGCATTGCATTTGCACAAAGGATATTCTGCTGTTTGCAACCATATAACTTTAACAGGGACTGTTAGATGCATCAGTGTTCATGAAGCAGGGAATTATTGTTCAAAAAGACATGTTGGAGAAGAGATAATTAGCTGAATTAACAAGCCACAGATTTAGTCTTTGAGCTGTAAGTTGAAGGTCACTCGGAAGCAGTTATATTTTTAAATTTGCATATTAAAATTGTTTATTGCTTTCAAGGACAAATAGGCGGAGCCCTTCTTCAGGACAACACGCACGCATCACATCCTGCTGAAACTGCAGATCAAGGTATGGGAACGTATTTCATTCATCAAATGCATACATTTGAAACATCACAGAACTTCTTCTCACCTTCATTGTAATGTTGAACAGCAGACTGTCTGATTTGCGCTGGATTTTCAGGAAGCTCTGTGCATTGAGCAGAGAAAAGCCCTCCTACGAAAATAAAAACACACCAGAAAACAAGACCACACATCACCATTATCCAGCAGAGACTCATTTAATAGGATTATATCAGGCTGAAAAACACATGTAAACAGAGCAGCATGAACCTGCCATCAGCAAACCTCCTCCAGTGTTTCTAATGCAGATTCAGAAACCATAAAACCATAAACTGAATAATCAATTAATATATTTACAAACTAAATTTAGTGCTGGAGAAAATATGATTTTTTTTTGTGAATAAAAATGTTGCAGGGAAGTCGGTGGTGTGGCATATAGATATATAATCAGGTTAGTCGATGCCTCTACATCTAACAATGCATTTTCTTCATTGAGACTTGAGCACAAGGTATTTTTCTGCTATTACACAAGCAGGTCAGAAGGGGGCTCTACGAACATCCTCAATGCATGATTGTCATGTTCACCTCAATATGCAAGCAGGAACCATATCAACATTCATTCTGGTTCTAATACTGCTACTGTTACTTTTGCTACTACTAAAGGTTCTACTTAAGTGGGTATACTTAACGTTTTACAGCAAGAACAAATGGGGAAACTCTCCTCATTTCATGCAAAATCAAAACTAGAATTATTTTCTTGGATTGATCATAAATCACTTAATGATCACTTGATACTTGATGAAGAAAGTGCAGTGACTGAATAAACAACATAATTCTATGGAGCTGTACCTCACATCAAGTACTAGTTTAACCTAAAAACAGATTTTTACTCTTACTTAGGATAAGATTTAAACTAATATATTTGCTTGTGAAATATCGCATCAGCATTGTTTTATGCATCTGGTTTGTTGTGGAAGCAAAGAACGACTGGATTGTATTTAGAACAAAACACGATCTGAACCTTGAAACACATTTGATGCAAAAGAGACTTTTTCAAATGTAGAGCTTTTTTCAGTTTGGAAAATGTAAATGTCTGTTAACTTGATATATATAATAAAATAGGGTTGTTCAGATTATAAACACATATCCATGTCCCTGCTCTCAAAATCACCCCATGCTTTGCTCTGGATGGGCACGCTGCCTCATTTGGCTCCGTTGTTCTGCATGAAAGCTGTAAATGTGACTCATTCGCCAAATGCAGCTCCCCGGCTCACTATGAGGAGCCAGAGACCATTGTGTCCACGAGTCCAAGATTGAGGCTTATTGTTGGGAGATATCCGAAGCACTCAGCATGGCAATCCCAAAGGGACAGCGACAGGCCCTGCGGGACGGAAGGGGATTATGCTGTTCTTTCTGCAGGTGAAAAGAAATACGGTCAAGCTCTTATGATGGGCTCAGCGGAGCCTGCGCTATCCTGACCCTGCACTTAAGAGCCTGATGGGAAGAGTGTCAAAGGATTAAAGTGGCATTTCATAAACAGCCAAAAAAAAACACATTTTCTTTGGTCACTACTAGACAGATCCTGTGTGTTTTCATTTAATCTTACCATGAGTTGCTGGCCTTGAGATACTAGCAGATGACCAGAGCCCAGAATACTCAGCTCCAGCTGGCCAGCGCTTTCACTGGACTCGAAAATCTGAAAGAAACACAAATTGGAAACTAGTTTAGAAAAAAACGTATCATGGACTTGAGTTTAACTGGAACGCAACCACCCAAAACACCCGACATCCACTTAACAACACCCAGAACACCCCAGACTTGCTCCAACAACACTAATAACACTCTTTAAACAATTAACGTTTTATTTTATAATTATTGATTTCATTAGCAGTAGCCTACTAATAGTTATCTTACAAACTTGTTCTACTCCTGAAACTTTTTTCAGAGTTTCGAAGAAACAACAACAAATAACTGTTAATGGCTAAAAACTAAGGCATTTGCTTTTTTCCCCACTCTGAGATGTCGATGTCTGTATGAATAAGAAATTATATTATTTCTCTCATAAAACGCAAATGTCCCGTTTTCCTTTCCATTGAGGGCGGCACGAGAGAGAGAAGGGCGGGACTTTTCGCTCATGTCTCACCTTCCACGCGCAAACGTTACTACCTTCGGGCAGAAATTGACCGTAGCGTCGCAGTTTCCAAACACAATTGGAGATGGTCGTGTCTTTCGAATGTTCTCGGTGTGAAGAATCACTTTCCATGTTCGCGTTTCCTTATTTTCCCGAAAATGAAGCGTGTAAAAAGGATGAAAAAAGGCGGCGGCGAATGAAGGACTGGTTGGCGGTTAATATTTAAATCGCATACTATCTTGCGCATGCGTCAATATTTTTAATGTCGAATTTATGTTAGCCATAAAATTTAAATAATGTATTTTAGTGTAAATTTGGTTTAATAATGTAACTGAATCTAATTAATAATGTAACATTACGTTTTTGAAATGGTCAATTCGTTTGAGGAACTAACGTTAACATTACATGTATTAACCCTTATGTGCTGTTGGGGACGTTTTCGTCCACTAAGGGGTGCTGTTGAGTGTTAATTTGGCCACAACTTTTTGTGTTTCAGCAAATGGAATGATTTTGGTGACAAATCTTATTTTAACACATATTTTAGGAAAATGCTTTGAAATTTTTCAAAACTCAACGATGCACCGTGGACAAATTCACTACCCTTTCGTTATGTTCGGGATGAAAACAGCCACTAAATTAGACTTCTATAAAAATGTATCGGATAAATATTGTTTTGCATTTTTTTTGCATAAATCTATTAATCAACCTCAGTACTGTTCAAAACTACTAAAATAAAAAAAAAATCCAGGATTTTTACTCTTTAATTGCCAAGTTCATAAGTGATGTCACTGATTTTGGGAAAAACACACACAAAATTACTTATTTTCAATATAAAAAGTGATTGTGGACTGGAATTTTTTTTACTTTTATCACAGTCTTGGGCATGTCCAAGATTAGGAAAAACATTGGCTTTGATGCATTTTTAGTTTTTGAGCAGGATCAGATTTACATTTTTTCTCCCTCATTTACTGTTCGTGGCTGTTTTTGCCCCATTGACTTCCATTATAACGACATTTTTTGATTACAAAGCCATGACATCATATAATCATGCATTTTTGATTGTTGGTGGTTTTCCCTGTTGGGAAGAGATAAAACTTGTCATTTTTACTGTTGATCATGAAGTAGCACAATTAACCCTTTAGATAGGCCTGTGCAAAAAAAGCTTAGTTTTTAGCTTTTATGGAGTTATATGGAGTATAACAGCATATTATAGTGTGTTTGTGTGTGTGTGAGAGAGAGAGTGTGTGAGAAAGACCTTTGTGCACTTACCTTGATGCGTCTGAGAAAATCTAAATATGCACCTCAGCTCTCAGAACTACATGGAGTAAACAAAAACAAGTAAGTGTATTTATGCACCTGCTGCCTTTTGATGGTGAGAAGTGCAGACTAAATAAAAACAAGATAAGTGGATTTAAACCCTTGCATACCATCCTGCTGGTCATTTGATGGTGAGAAGAGCAGCAAGCAACATGAGAAAGGACTTGACTTGTACCAAAGTTTTAGAAATTATTATGCAGCCTGACCCTCCAGCGAGCTGCAGTATGTATTGTCACAAACCACAGATTACAACCGCTGCAAGGGAAGTGTCGAAACTCTACACAAGGTATGTGCCATTACTGCACTGGTGAGAGAGATTCAGTCTCCTGCAGCTGTCCCTCTAGACACACAATCCACAGACACCAGCAGCTCAGGGTGAAAAGGGGAACATGCAAGTGGTGCAGAGGACAAAAAAAGAACACTCAGCTCTTGCATCTGTTGTGGTGGACACACTTGCAAAGAGCACCAAGTGATATGCTGCAAGTCCTGCTGGAAAGACTGAACATACACACACACACACACACACACACACACACACACACACACACACACAATTCTCACACTAAATACTTAGAATAATTGTTTAGTTCTCCATCCATCCTCAACTCTTGCACCATTGTTCAGTTTATTTGAAGTTGTTGTTGCATTTTGGTTCATAATAAATTATGTTCATAAATCTAATGCAGAGTAGATTGTTTACAGAAAAAAATTGAAAAGTGTATCACTGAAGGATTTTAAGGTTTTAAACTGGCTTTATACATGGCTCTTTACATCAAGACAAGCATTTCACACATCCATCTTCTCACCATCAAAAGGCAGCAGGTGCATAAATACACTTACTTTGTTTTTGTTTACTCCATGTAGTTCTGAGAGCTGAGGTGCATATTTAGATTTTCTCAGGCGCATCAAGGTAAGTGCACAAGGTCACTCTCTCTCTCTCACACACAAACACACACACTCCACACACACATACTATAATATGCTGTTATACTCCATATAACTCCATATACAAGCCAGAAACTAAGCTTTTGTTTGCACAGGCCTATCTAAAGGGTTAATGGTGCTACCTGGTGATCAACTGTAAAAATTACAAATTTGACCTCTTCCCAACAGGAAAACCACCAACAATCAAAAATGCATGATTATATGGTGTCATGGCTTTGCAATCAAAAAATGTCGTTATAATGGAAGTCAATGGGGCAAAACAGCCACGAACAGTAAATGAGGGAGAAAAATGTAAATCTGATGCTGCTCAAAAACTAACAATGCATCAAAGCCAATGTTTTCCTAATCTTAGACATGCCCAAGACTGTGATAAAAGTAAAAAAATTCCAGTCCACAATCACTTTTATATTGAAAATAAGTAATTTTGTGTGTTTTTTCCAAAATCAGTGACATCACTTATGAACTTGGCAATTAAAGAGTAAAAATCCAGGATTTTTGTAATTTTTTTAGTTTTGATCAGGACTGAGGTTGATTAACAGATTTATGCAAAAAAATGGTAAAAAATATTTATCAGATCAATTTTAGTGGATGTTTTCATCGAACATAACAATGCACAAGGGTTGAACAATTTAAAGCAAGGTTAAACGATGTATAAAGCAATGGTTTAATGGTAATCTAACTGTGTCAATACAAGAGTTAAAAATGATAATGTCAGATAACTTTGATAGAAAGGTATAGCTACAACAAAACATGGTCAGGTCAAAGTGTCAAATCGAATTTTTAGTCCCAAATTTGTATACATTTTACTGGAAGTCCACTGTATGAAGACGTTTTGGGTAGCCTATAATATTTCAGTTTACTTTATTTTGTTATCCTCATTTAGGCCTACATAAATGAACTATAGTGTCCTGCACCCACTAGTAAAAATAAATAATAATAATAATAATGATATGTGGTGTCTGAATATTTTTTGCTTTGACTAGGTGTCTGGCACCTGACTGACACTGAGTGGGTGGGCTGAGCTCCCGCTCTCGCTTCTATGGCAACCCGACAGATCAGCATCATCATGAATATTCACGGGATCAGAGCGACTCGGGACGCGGCGGAACGCGGTGATGTGGGCAACTCGATCGCGGGCGTTTGCTTGTGATTGACAGCCGACGGGGATCCTGAGAGTCCGTGACCTCCGCACCGCGTATATCTCCGATCCGTCAGACTTTATACGTGCTCGCAGAGCAACACAGTCAGTGCCTTGAAGCTGGAGACCACTGGATCAGGCGTTCAGACTATTCGGGTTCTGGTTCAATGTCATAATGGACAGGTTGCATTCGTCCATGCGTAAAAGGCTCTACAGTTTGCCACAGCACATCGGGCAGAAAGCGTTCATCAT
>CM050423.1:28697558-28707558 GCA_027564155.1 Gymnocypris eckloni scoliostomus
TGATGCTTGTCACTTCAGGATTCAGGCATTATCGTCTCAGATATTGAATATTATGAGTTTTGCAGGACAGGAAGATGTTTTCTGAGAGCAATAATTGCACTGTAATCAAATCTACAGTCATATTTCCAACTTTAATGTATTTTCTTATCATGCATTTATCTTATCCTGGCAAACTGAGCTTTTAGAATTGAATAGAATTGATTTTTTCTATAGTGCCCTTTATTTTATGCATTACATCTATTTTTGTAGCATTTATGTAATATTTAAGTACATTTAGATTTAGACATTTAACATTTAGACTTTGTTAGTTTTAATATCAGAAGTGATATCAGACATCAGACGTGCCTTTCATTAATTTCTTTACGTTTGTTTTTTAAGTGTATACAGCATTTTTGACTCAAATATATATTTTTATTCATGGTTCACCCAATAAATAATTTACTCTCCATCATGTTGTTTCAAAGCTGTATGGCCAGGGCTGCAAGATTTGGGGAATATATATATATATACATTTGAAAAATAATCATTTATTTGACACTATAGCTGTAGAATGAATTTATTATTTTCTTTTTTTCAAACTATAAACCAGCAAAGCTTTATTTTGAAGCGCACTTCTCATTAGCAGTTTGGGGAAATTTACATTTAAGCATTTAGCAGACGCTTTTATCCAAAGCGACTTACAGTACACTCAAGTTATACATTTATTGTCAGTATGTGTTCCCTGGGAATTGAACCCACGACCTTTGCGCTGCTAACGCAATGCTCTACCACTGAGCCACAGGAACACAATGTTTGGTGCATGTTGCGATCCCAAATGGATGTTAAAGCAACACAAACTTTTATTGGTGGAACAGAAAAAGATCCTTTGGACACCGAAGCGTTCTTCAAAATATCTTCTTTTGTGTCAGACAGGTTTGGAACAACACGAGAGTGTGTAAATGATGACAGAATGATCATTTTTATGAAAACTAACCCATTAACTTTGCATTCATAATGCATTCTGGGGGTTAAAAGTGCAGTCTCGAGGCCCTTGAGAGGGAATGAGAAAAAACATTCTCATGTTATTGTGCTGAAGATGTTGTTAATCCATCACAGTCTAACAAGCCAAATCTGTGAGTGCTTTGGACATGAGCAATCATTAGAGGTTAATTTGGTCTGATGAGTCTTTCCACTAATTCCACCTCTATTGCTCATCTCTCTTTCTCACACAAACTTCTCTTTCCATTCTTTTGTTCATCCTGCACAAGCAGCCGCACGTCTCCCAAAAGGGACTTACCTTCACCGCAGAAAATAAGAAGGAAGTCATCTCTGGCTGGTTTATTTTCTCTCTCTATCTCTTTCTTCAGATCTGGTTGAATTTATTAAAGCAAAGCGGAGCAGCTTTAGAATACAGAATGCACATTAGAGCTTGATGTTTTCTCCAGGTTCAGACAGAGACTGTGGCTTCAGAGCAGCAAGGCTTTCTGGATAAAACATTCTTGTGTCACGCGTTTGCATCGTTTTCTTCATCCGTTCTTCACAGGGTTGGGTTTATTCCAGCAGATATGATCTTGTACTGTAAGAGTGACTAAACCAAACCAAAGTGATCAGCACACTTCCCTTGGAAAAAAATATGAATGGCATTAATATTCTGACTGTCTCGCTTTCATTCACTCTTTTTGTTCCAGTGTGGTAAATTAGTTTATTCTTCTTCATGTGATGTGTATGACCTTAACCCCCGTTTGATTCGTTTGTGGGACAGGAGTAATTGATGTAGGAGCTGAAGGGTTTTCAGCGCTCTTGCACTGGATGAGTATGTACAGTACACACCACACACACACACTCACACACTCACACCACACACACACACACACACACACACACACACACACACACACACACACAGACACACACAGACACACACAGACACACAACACACACACACACACACACACACACACACACACACACACACACACACACACACACACACACACACACACACACACACACACACACACACACTCGACTCACGACTCAAATGACAGTGTCTGATCCTCTCCCTGGGTTATGATTGCACTTGATTGTTGGCTGTGTTTCTCTATTGATTTGTTTGGGTCTTGCAGGTTGGCGCACCTGATTTATTTGTGAATGAGACGAGTCGGACCGGTCCCATACCTGCTCACGCACACGTATCACAGTCCAACAGAGACACCAGACAGTGTATTACATTACTACAGGGCACAGCTGATTTCTCATTAACATTAGCATAATACCTATCATATATACCATCATTATTTTGATTAGAAATACTTGTTTTTCATCCGTCATCATCATCCTTTTTCTAGTTTTCTCTTTCTGCTTCTTCGTCCTTTTGCTTCTTATTCTTTTGTCCTTCTTTTCTCTGCTTCTGCTTCCTTTTATTCTTCACTTCATCTTCATCTTCCCTGTTCTGTTTCTATTCTTTTTTCAGCTTTTCTTAAATCTCTTCTGTTTTTATTCTTTCACCCCTTTATGCTTCCTTTTATTATTCAGCTTTTTCATCATCTTCTTCTGTTCCTTCTTTTCTCTTCTTCATCTTCTGCATCTGTTTCTTCTGCTCCTTCTTCATCATCATCTTTTCTTCTCCTTCTCCTTCTTCTTCTTCTACAATAATGAATGTGAGTGTTACGTATGATTCAAGCCATCTCATGATGGAAGGTGCTTTTGTAGTTTTCTGTTTTTTATTGTTATATTCCATTCTTCTTTTTAAAATAGTTGGCTTGTGCACAGATGCATTAGACGGACATATTTGGCCAGTTAATGTCTGTGTTTTTGTTAAATAAGGTACTGTTCATTTTAAAGGAGTCCATTCCTAACAAATGTAATGCTTCAAAAATGAAGAATGTAATATCTTTAATGTAAAAATTTACAAAAACTACTGAAAGAGTGCCCGAGTCGTGGTGCTCTAATTCGGTGAAGGTAAAGTGGGAATTATCGAGTGTCCTGGATGGACTGAAAGTGGGGTAATCAAAAAGGCCATCAATATCAGGGATATCACAGCGGATTATTACAACGCAATTTATTTAATGGAGGGATGGGGATGAGCTGCTGATGGGACGAGAAGAGACAGAGGGAGGGATGAAGCCGCAGAGTGATTGAAATAATGCCGGCGCGGTGACCTAGGCTCACTTACAGAGAGGTTAGCGAACGGGAAACATGCCAACGCTGCTCGCCTGCTAATGCTTTCGTGTTTGAGGACTGTGACCCTCGAAGTGCATCTGCCAGTGTTTTACATCACATTTCACTGATCATGCAAAGACTTTGTGTTACTGAAGTACTTTCTCGTATCCCGGCGGAATGCGGATAGACAATTCTACATTTACATTTATGCATTTAGCAGACGCTTTTATCCAAAGCGACTTACAATTGCATTCAAGTTATACATTTTCATTAGTGTCTGTGTTCCCTGGGAATCGAACCCACAACCTTTTGCACTGCTGACGCAATGCTCTACCATTGAGCCACAGGAACACAATTATTAGTGAGCTGCTGTTTGTTTAAATGCTTTCTCTGATTGTTTGAGTCCTCTGACATGACAACATCTGACTCAACCAATGGTGTGAGTTTGAGGCGGGATTAACTGTCTGTTTGACCAATGACGGACAGGGGGCGGGGCGAAGGGAGTGATTATCATAAACCTGATCGAAAACAAGTTTGTTTTTGAAGTTTGATGCTTGTTTAAACACTGCATGTGTTCAGACACAATAAGTGGAGCACATCTCTGTGATTATTGCCTCTGAATATATGATGTGTAAATATTAGCACAATGCAGATACATTTTATCATTATATTTATAATACTGAATATATTTATTTTTGTAATGCTACAAGTATTTGGTGTGTTATAGTAGTATTATAGTAAAAAATATAGTACTTTGAATATTTATTTTATAGCATTTATTATGTTTTATAATGTTATTTTATTTCATTTTTAAGTATTTCGATCCAGCTTTTCTGTTTATTTCACTTTAAGTCATTTTAGTTCTTCAACTTTTTTTCCATGTGTATAAGTTTTTCCATGTAAAATTTGTATTTTATTTTAGCCATATTTCAATGAATTAAAATGATTATTAATAGTTTTAGCTTTAGTTTATTTAACAACATTGATGTAATGCTTCGTGAGTTTTGCTGTTAGTCTGCGTGCAGCGCTTGTGTTATTCTGTTCAGTATCGGGTTCAACATGTTATTTTTCATCTTTCTTTTCAAATCTAGTCCTACACGACACCAATTTACAGCCTTGGCAAGAGGAGACACAGTATAGAAGGTGTCAGCACTTCTGAAAGATGAAAACACCTTCAGGATCAGTTCCTCCGTTCTATGACATGCTTCATTTCTTGCAGATAGACTCGATTTGTATTGACCAAGCAGAATTGGCAGTCGTGTGTTCAAATTGAAAGGATTGACTGTCTCTTTCTGGTGAGCAACATACTATAAACGATGACAGAATTGTGATTTCCTCTTTTAGATCAAACGCATCCTTCAGGTTTCAGGCATCTTTATCCGGTTTTAATGTGTGCAGGGATCTTAAATGGGTTTTATTAAAGCATCCATGTCATGTCCCTCAAAAGCCTAGAGTCTCTGTGAGTTCATTTAATTCTCACGACAAACATTCATATGGAAATCATGTGTCGATCATTTATTTGTCATTTGCAGTGTTTTGGAGACTGTTTGCTTAAAGGCTCAATAGAAAGATGATTGACAGCCTCTCTCAAAGTTCAGACATGAGCAGATAAGATGGCTAAGCGGCGTCTCGCTTACTTACTCACAGCCTGAATCAACCACACACTGTACTAAGAATAAAGTGTGTGTGTGTGTGTGTGTGTGTGTGTGTCTGTGTCTGTGTGTGTGTCTGTCTGTGTCTGTGTCTGTGTCTGTGTCTGTGTGTGTGTGTGTGTGTGTGTGTGTGTGTGTGTGTGTGTGTGTGTGTGTGTGTGTGTGTGTGTGTGTGTCTGTACCTGTGTGTGTGTGTGTGTGTCTGTGTGTGTGTGTGTGTCTGTGTGTGTGTGTCTGTGTCTGTGTCTGTGTGTCTGTGTCTGTGTCTGTGTCTGTGTGTGTGTGTGTGTGTGTTTGTGTGTGTGTCTGTGTGTGTGTGTGTGTGTGTGTGTGTGTGTGTGTGTGTGTGTGTGTGTGTCTTGTCTGTGTGTGTGTGTGTGTGTGTGTGTGTGTGTGTGTGTGTGTGTGTGTGTGTGTGTGTGTGTGTGTGTGTGTGTGTGTGTGTGTGTGTGTGTAGGTCATGTGGAAGGGTAAGTGCCTCTCTGATCGTTGTGTTGAGCTTGTTGCTGGATCTTCTGTGTATTTCAGACTCGGTTAAGAGCCACGGATGACAAGACAGTAGCGAGATGGACCTGACACACATTGCAAACACACACACACACGTGTCTTAATGGCATTTTTCTGCACAGTATGTGTGGACTAAAGTAAATTTTATTCCAAGGAGACGATGGTTGCTCCCAGAAGAAGGGTTCACCCCAAAATGAAAATTTGCTGGCAATGTGCTCACCCTCAGGTCATCCAAAATGTAGATGAGTTTGTTTCTTCATCATATTTGGAGAAATGTAGCATTGCATCACTTCCTCCCCAATGGATCCCCTGCAGTGAATGGGTGCCGTCAGATTGAGAGTCCAAACAGCTGATGAAAACATTACAATAATCCACACCTCTCCAGTCCATAACATCTTGATAAGCCAAAAGCTGCATGTTTGTAAGAAACAAATTCATCATCAATGCGTTTTTAACTTGTTTCCAGCTAAAATATAACCCTTAAATCCATAACAACGCTTCCTCCAGTGAAAACATCCATCTCCTGCTGTCCTCTCACATCAAAATCCACACACATATTTGTTTAGAGCTGTATTGGATTGTAACCGGTGCTTGATCTGTGATTAATGAAGTTATTCTATTATGAAGTTTAAAATCATCTTAATGATGGATTTGTTTCTGTTCGCTTCTCAAGATGTTTATTGATTGGCTGGAGTGGTGTGGATTACTTGTGGATTATTGTGATGTTTTTATCAGTTGTTTGGACTCTAATTCTGACGGCACCCATTCACTGCATATGATCCATTGGTGAGGAAGTGATGCAATGCTACATTTCTCCAAAATCTGATGAAGAAACAAACTCATACATGGCCTCAGTTGGAGGACATGTTCTGCAAATTTTCGTTTTTGTGTGAACTGCTCCTTTAAGAATGATTTTGACTATGTGATTTCTTTCTGAAACATTCTCTATGGAAAGCAAACAAAAGATTGTATGTGCCTTTGCATTTTTTAAATGTGCAATTAATGTAGGCACTGCGATTCCCAGTGTCGCCTCAAGGGGTGCTAAAGATGACATTAGCATATAAATGCCATACAACAGTCATTTTAGGTTTGCACTGATTGTGTGTGTGTGTATTTTTGATCCAGCCAATGTTCTATCTCTTTTTCTTTTGCTCTGTTTCTCTTAATTTCGTTTTACACAACCCCTCAGGTCTCTCTTTCTCCGGATCAGTTTGGCTGTAGGGGATTGAGCAGCTTTCATTCAGCTCTCTCCATTTGCTGATTACATCACCTGCTGCTGAGGGATAATGGTGACGGCGTGTGTTTGTGTGTGCGTGCAGCACAAAATAGTGCTGGTATTATAGCCTGTACATTGGTTACCTTCTCATTAGGTGATGGTAGACGGCTTCCACTTACACTATCCCTCTCACTTTATCACACACACTAAAATACCCTCTTTACCAGTTCACATTTGTCTCGTTTAGAGATAAACCTTCTCAGATACACTCACTGGTGCTGTGGTCTGTCTCACTCAGCGGCTGATATCTGTGATAGAAACATAAATACACTCAAGCACAGATAACAGAGATCCTAAAAGAGTGAGATACAGAGAGTGAGAGATTAAATGTGTTCTCGTGACTGTTCTTTGAAGCTCATACTCTGAGAATCATACTTTGTTCTTTAGTTATGCAACGGCGATAGTAAATGGTTATAAAAGACAGTTTTTAAGCTTACCAGCACTGATTATACCATCACTTTAATTCATTATACTGACAGAGAATGCCACACATGCACAACACACCTGTAGAGACTTCACAGAGCAAATATTATATATATATATATATATATATATATATATATATATATCATACTGTACTTTATGTTAGTACTTTTAGTATATATATATAAACTTGTGGATGTAAATATATAATGTATATGTGCATATTTATATATGTACATTTGTGTTTATTTTATTATTATGTATTAATTACAAATAGATTTTTGTCTGTAATTTTCAGTAGTCTGAAATGTTGTGATAGATTGAATATGCACATGTGTGTGAGTAAAAGTAGTCGTAGCGTCAGATTTGCACTTCATAAGACTCACACAGCTATCATATAATTCATAAGACTTAGAATATGTATATGTTGTATGAGTTGTAATGACTTCTTTTATGGTCATTTATAATATTTTTTATGGTGATTTGGTACCTTTTTATGATTTCAAACAATATGAAGAAGAATAAATGATGAGATTTAACTTTCATCTTTGATTATTCCTTTAAAAGCAGCTCTTCTTGTAAATGTGCAGCATTTTCCATAGATGGTTCGTGTGTGTGTGTGTGTGTGTGTGTGTGTGTGTGTGTGTGTGTGTGTGTGTGTGTGTGTGTGTGTGTGTGTGTGTGTGTGTGTTCCATCATGTGTTTGTGTACGTGTTTTGAGGCAGCGGTGAGTTCTTCTGAAGTGTGTATTTGGTTCCTCAGTGGGGTTAAGTGTAGTGCTGAGAACATTAGCTGTCTGCTGACAGAAGACTATCTTTGCTCTGTTTATCTGCTGAAGAGCGTTTGTACAGTGTAGCTGGCGTCCTTTGGTCCCCTGTGCTGGTGGAGAGAAGGAGACAGATAGGAGAAAGGTATCCAGCAAACAAGGCATCTGTTTGCAAACTGTTTGTGATCCTAAACACTTGCTTTTGTGCTGTCATGACTTCTCCTGCTTAAAAAAGGAGGAACTGGACAAATGCATGCTTTTCCCATCCTTATTTGATTACATGATAAAGAATAAAATGTTGTCACATGTAAAGCATGTTCTTAAAGGTGCGGCAGCAAAACATTGCTAATTTAATTGTAATGGTCAGAGACGGTGGAGAAAATTAAAATATGATGTATATGAAGAGCTCTCATTTGTGAGTCCTTGTTAAAAATATAGATTTTTCAATATTGAAATATCTAAAATGGTTTCAGTAGCTACCCTTTTTTCACTGTATTGATACCAATACCAGCTGCGCTTTCTCTCTCTTCTCTCTGACAGCGAGTTCACGCACACCGAAGTGTGATGAGAAGCATTTATAAACCTGTTATCCAACAAAATACATATTTTAACTTCAAACTCACTTCATGAGATCAGTTGAGTATTTGAAATAAAGAGGACTGGTGTGGCTTCTTATCATAGAACGAGGCCAAAAAATGTATTATTATAGTATTCTACTGTAATGCATGCTTTGTCAATTATCATTGCATTACAAATCGACTTATAAATTCTTATGAAAATACCAGAGATGGCTTGAAGGATGCAGATAAACCATATTGCAGTCCTGTGTTTATTGAATTCACATTTGATCATTTAAAGCATTTCTAACTTCTTTATATTCAGTTACAGTGATAACTGGATGCCTTTGTCCATATTAGGGATTTCCTTTCTTTGAGGTATTTTGTGAACATTCTAAATCATGCTGGCAACATGCTAATTTATGTTAGCAATGTGCTAATCATGTTAGCAACATAATAAATGTCACCAATGTGTTCTAAAATGTTAAATCACACTAGCAAGGTGCTAATTCATGTTAGCAACGTAGTTATGCTATCAACATGATGCTAGCAATGTGTTAAATCATACTAGCTACATGCTAACTAACACATACTAGCAACATGTTAAATCATAACATGTTGTTAACAAAGTGTTAAAACATGTAAGCAACATGCTAAATCATGTTAGCATTGTAAAACATGATATGCTACTGTGAGGCATTTTGTGTGTTTTGTGAATACTCTAGATCATGCTAACAACATGCTAATTCATGTTAGCAACTTGGTAAATCATGCTATGCTAAATTGTGCTAGCTAAATGTTAACACATACTAGCAACGTGTTAAATCGTGGTAGCAACATGCTAATTAATGCCAGAAATGTGCAGTGTTAAACACACTAGCTACTTGCTTAAACATTTTAGCAATGTGTTAGAAGGTTAATAACATTTTAATGACTTAAAGTAGAAGATTGTTTAGTAAAATCTTCAGACTTCAGCTTTTATTTCAAACTTTCAAACAAGGCATTGTCAACCAACATCAAAGTTTATGAACTTTTCTCATCTAGTTATAGTATTTATCTTTCAATCTAAATTCTTGTGGTGTTGAAAATGCTATTAAATGTTGAAAAAAGTATACATTCCAGTATCGGGACAACACACACACACACACACACACACACACACACACACACACACACACACACACACACACACACACACACACACACACAGAGATGTGGTCAAACTGTTCAGGGTCTCCTATAAGAGTTGAATCTCAGTGAGTTGGACAGGGTGCAAGAAAAAAGACTAATTCAGACCGGCATGTTATACTGCAGCTGTCTAATACAACATGATCTAACATCCGCGCTCTCTCTCTCTCACGTTAATGTGTCATGAGTGTGTGTGTGTGTGTGTGTGTGTGTGTGTGTGTGTGTGTGTGTGTGTGTGTGTGTGTGTGTGTGTGTGTGTGTGTGTGTGTGTGTGTGTGTGTGTGTGTGTGTGTGTGGCCAGATGGCACTTCCCCACTTCTGAGAGGGATTCTTTGAACAAACAACAAACTAGTGAGCCAACAACCACCTCAAAAACAAACAGCCGCCTCACAAACAAACACATAACGAGAGCAAGAAAATGCATTATGCAGGAGGAGCTGCTTAGAATTCATGTTCATAAATGAGCTGCTTCACTCGTGCCGTCAGAGAC
>CM050423.1:28710058-28727558 GCA_027564155.1 Gymnocypris eckloni scoliostomus
TTTACAAAAGCAAGGTGAAGTTGTAAAACAAATGGAAACATCTTCTGCCTGTCAATCACTTTCCACATTTGTATCTTGTGCATCTGGTGGGGGTTATATGGAAGTGTTGTTTTAGTATTATTTATATAATGTGCAGTATTAATCTTTTGATTTTTAAAAAATCTATTTTTAGTTTTCATTTTAGTTTTAAGTTATAGTTTTATGTTTTAGTATTTTTGGCTTTTGTCATTCTTAGTTATTTTGTAAATATTTTTGCTTAGCCTGAATTTTCTTATTTACATTTTTGGTAATTTTTGTATTTAAACATTTCTAAATAATTTTTCATTCAAGTATTTTTCTTTTCGGTTTAAGTATTTAATACAATATTTATATTTATTTTATATTTAATTTTATACAAAAATATATTTAATAGTTTTAGTTTTTGTAACAACACTGAATACAATTACATAATTGTTATATTTTGGGTGAGCTGTTCCTTTAAAGGAGTCATTAATTATTTATAATTTAAGAATCAACATCTAATGTTTCTTTTAATATTCATTAAGAGAAACAAGTCTACAAATGTTGATAGCAGCTCGTATTATTTTCTTAAAATATTGAATTCATATTGAGATAAGTATCTTTTTATTTATCCTCTTTCCTACTAGTTTCACTTCTGTTTTAGTTTTTATAACCAATGCTTACTATGTAGAAAAGTATATTTAGGCCTTTAGTGTTATGTTAGAATCATTATTATACTCACACCTTTTCTTGATTTAATATTTTGTTTTTAGCTTTATTTTTTGTTTTCATTTAAATGTTTAGTTTTGAAATGTTGTTACATGCATTTGTCATTTTTGTTTAATTTCTTTATCTTAAATGTGTATATATATTTATAGTTTTAACTTTTAATTGTAGTTACTTTTTCTTATTTGGATAAAACCGTCAGCTAAATGACTTAAAGTAAAGTAAAGATATTTGATATGTTACTGAACTTTCAAATTTATTTGCCAATATATGAGCACAGTTTGAGACATTTGGGGTTCTCAGGATAAACACCTGAGAAGTGTGTCCATTTGCTCTATATTTAATCTCATCTCCCATTTAAGAGGTTTTTTTATGTGTTTGTTCTACGGATGACTAATACTATACTGAAATCTGTGCGTTCACACTTAAATCACTAGTTCCCTATCAGTCGGTCACTCTCGACGTCACGTCGGAGGACCGACGAATTGGGATATCGCTTAGAGACCAATCCACTTGAGTGTAAACTAAACGAGCCAATGCACATTGGCATGCGATTGTGCATCCAGCTGCCGCTGATCACAGCGTGAGCATAAATAGGCAGCAGGTGCAGCGCATATTCAGCTTTTAAACCCGGAGCCGGCGGTTACATCGTTCTGCTCCTGACTTCTGCTGAACGAGTGAATTCAACGAGTTGAGCACGCTCTTCGGAGGACTCTCGTGCTGGTGGTACGGCCTACAGCGGTGGTGGTTCTTCCCATGTCGAGTGGACTGCACACATCAGGCTGCACTACCCCTGTTTGTGTTGCAAATGACCATCTCCCCTGTTTGCTTCAGCATGCTAAAAGAGTTTTTTCCCTAAAAGAGCATTCACGGGTGCGTCTTTTTAAAGACGATGTTGCATCTGGCAAACTTGACGTTGCGTCTTTATAAAGACGAGTTGGGTTTTGCTTCAGACAACGTGTCACCCGTGCGTTTCTGGATGCGGTCGTTGCCTGGCGCTGGGTGAATGGTCACGTTCGCTGCCTCACGTGCCTGGGGCAGCACGCTGAGGTGGCGTTCGTGGATGAGTCATCTTCTCACTGTGGATGCTCATCTCGGAGTTGCGGCCAGGCTCCGTTACCTCGACAAAGGCGGAGCTGTTGCCTCCGTCTCGATCTAGTTCTCGTCCTGGCTGCAGACAGGCGAGGTCTACTTCAGGCGGTAGCACGGCTGGTCTGAGGACTACAGTGGTGGCAAACCCTCAGGGGACCATCGCTCCTCTTGCGCTCCGCAACCAGTTGAGCTGCCAATGGAACGTGCTGGGCCCTATAAAGGAGGCGTACCAGCAGTATCCTTGGTGCTCCTCCCGGCGACCAGATGTCGATCGCTGCATCGGAGGGTGAGCCGGAGCTTCTGGAGAGGAAGATTCGGCTGCGTTGCCGCTCGGCGGTAGCAATGCCTGAGTCGGATCTGGAAGTGACGGCTATGCTTTCCGGGCCACGGAAGGGTAGGGCTCGAGTGGAGAAAGCCACCGTGTCCCGAACCCTCGAGGTTGGACGACTGGTTTCTCGGGTAGCGTGTGCTGGTTCTCAGCGCCCTGCCCCGGTGCCTCTCCCGGACGTGCATGAGGGGCTTACAGGTCGTGGGCGGCACCTTTACTGCCAGAAACCGACCTGCTAACTCCTCCTCCCTCACCACCCTCGGTGGTGCAGCTAGGTTACGGGGTCCCCCGTGGAGCGGTCAGTTGCGATGCAAGTGTGTCCCTATACTGTCTCCACCCGGCAGGGCAAACCGTGCCTCCTCTTCCGGGCCTGTAGGTACTCGTCTGGTCTCATCCGGCGAGGCTTATGTGGCCTGTGGAGAGGCTGCCTCCACCTAATGCTACGGCGTTACTGCAGGTTCTTTTCAGGCTAAAAGCACTGAGGGACATGCACGGGGGTGGTTACGATCCGGAAGTTCTGAGAAGAGCTCCGTACCGCACCTGACCTCGCGCCACGAGCGACGAAGGTTATGGCACGGTCTCTGGGTCGTGCGATGTCCACACTTGTGGTCCAGGAGCGCCACCTCTGGCTGTGTCTGGTTGACATAGGGACGCCGACAAAGTCGGTTCCTCAAGGTTCCTGTATCCCAGACTGGCCTCTTCGGCGACGCAGCCGGTAACCTGGCCCAGCAGTTCCCGGCTGCACGGGAGCAGACTGAGGCGATCTAACACTTCCTGCCTCGGCGGGCAGCTGCTGCCTCCACCCGTCCGCGGTTGCAGCGCCCAGCCTGCTCGTCGCCCGAGGGGCGCCCCTGCATCCACCCTGCTCCCGCACCGCATCCGCAGCAGCCTCCAAAAGCGGTGCCGTGAGCTAGGTGTAGGCAGGCCGCCCGCCCGCCCTGGCCCCGTCTACTGGCGGTAAGCAGAGGAGCAAGAGGCCTCGGACGGGCGACCCAGAGAGAGAGGAACTGCTTCGGGAGAGGGTAAGTGCATCTCTCCCTCCCGGAGGAGGGCCGGTGGATAATCTGTTTTTTCAAAAATCTCGACAGGAAGCGGTTGTTTCTGTCTCTGGGTCCCAAGAGGGCTTGGAGAGTCATGGACGAATCAACTTCGAACCACACTCATCCTCCTCTCGCCAGCAGGCAGCAGTGGGCAGTTCGAGAGCATCATCAAAGGCTACTCACGCACCCTCTGCCAAATTATGGAAGCAGGTAAACGTGCACCGCCCCTCCACGGTCCGCCACGGGCCAGGTCCCTGCATTCCACCTCGCTGCCCTACTGCGGGTACGTCGGTGGTCCCGATGGTCCCGCTTGTACGGTGTCTGGGTGCCGGGAGCTGCCCAGCCGTCTCGCTGGCTCCTGAGGACCATCTGACTCGGCTATGCGATTCAGTTCGCCCGGTGTCCTCCCAAGTTCAGGGGCATCCACCTCACAGCAGTGAAGGCAGCCGATGCCCATGACTTGTGAGAGGAATCTCTGTCCTACTGGCGAAGGACGTGATGGTACCGGTCCCTCCAGCCGATATGAAGGCAGGGTTTTTCAGCCCTTACTTCATTGTGCCCAAGAAAAGCGGTGGGTTACGACCAATCTTGGGTCTGCGCATCTTGATGCTCAAGATGCTCATGCAGAACCGCGTCTTCGGATGCATCCGTCCCCAAGTTCGGTCTGCAGCATTGACCTGAAGACCCGTACTTCCATGTGTCGATCCTTCCGTGCCACAGGCCATTCCTGCGGTTTGCGTTCGAAGGACGAGCATATCAGTACAGGTCCTGCCCTTCGGGCTGTCCCTATCGCCCCGTGTCTTCACGAAAGTAGCGGAGGCAGCCCTTGTTCCCTTGAGATCAGGGCGTGCGCATTCTCAACTACCTCGACGACTGGCTCATACTGGCTCAGTCTCAGGATCAGTTATGCGAACACAGGGATTGGTGCTCTCGCACCTCAGCCAGTTGGGCCTTCGGGTCAACTGGGAAAAACAAACTCTTGCCGATGCAGAGGATCTCTTTTCTCGGTATGGAGTTTGGATTCGGTCAATCAGACAGCGCGCCTCACGCAGGAACGCTCAGTCGGTGTTGAACTGCTTGAATACATTCAAGAACAGGACGCGGCACCACTGAAACAGTTTCAGAGGCTCCTGGGGCATATGGCGGCTGCGGCGGGTCACGCCCGCTGGGGCTGCTCCATATGAGACCGCTTCAACACTGGCTCCATGGCCGAGTCCCGAGGTGGGCGTGGCAGGCGCGCTGAGGGTCCAAGTCACTCCAGCCTGCCGCCAAACCTTTACCCGTGGTCAGACCTTTCATTCCTTCGGGCAGGAGTGCCCCTGGAACAGGTCTCCAGGCACGCTGTGGTTTACACAGAGCGCCTCCGCCAAGGGCTGGGGGCCACGTTCAGCGGGCATGCAGTGTCAGGGGTTTGGGACGGGTCCCCAACTGCACTGGCACATCAACTGCCTAGAGTTGCTGGCAGTACACCTGGCCTTGAACCGTCTCAAGAGGCGCTTACGAGGCGAGCATGTACTAGTCCGTACGGACAACACGGCGACCGTTGCGTACATCAACCGACAAGGTGGTCTACGCTCCCGTCGCATGTCACAACTGCCCGCCACCTCCTCCTCCTCTGGAGTCGGAAGCATCTGAGGTCGCGCGCCATTCATATCCCGGGCTTGCTCAACCGGACAGCCGACGAGCTGTCACGAGCTGCGCTCCCGGAGAATGGAGACTCCATCCCCAGGACGGTCCAGCTGATTTGGCGGCGTTTTGGACTCGCACAGGTAGACCTGTTCGCGTCCCTAGAGGCGTCGCATTGCCAGTTGTTCTACTCCTGACCGATGGAACACTGCACGGACGCACTGGCACACAGCTGGCGCGGGGCCTTCGCAAATATGCATTTCCCCCAGTGAGCCTTCTCGCACAGACTCTGTGCAAGGTCAGAGAGGAAGAGGAGCAGATCCTGCTCGTGGCACCATACTGGCCTACCAGGACTTGGTTCCCAGAGCTGATGCTCCTCGTGACAGCCCCTCCTGGCAGATTCCTCTGAGGAAGGATCTACTGACTCAGAGACGGGCACCTTATGGCACCCGCGTCCAGACCTCTGGAAACTTCATGTCTGGTCCCTAGGAGGGACGCGGAGGTTCTAGGTGACCTACCCCAAGAGGTAGTTGACACCATCACTTCGGCGAGAGCACCGTCTACGAGACACGCTTACGCCTTGAAGTGGAACCTGTTCGTCGAATGGTGCTCTTCTCACAGAGAAGACCCCCGGAGATGCCCGATCAGAGTCGTGCTATCCTTCTTGCAGCAAGGGTTGGAGCGAAGGCTGTCTCCCTCCACCCTCAAGGTCTACGTGGCCGCGATTGCTGCCAACCACGACCCTGTGGAAGGGAAGTCGGTGGGGAAGCATGACTGGGTCGTCAGGTTCCTTAGGGGGGCTAGAAGGCTGAATCCTCCACGCCCCCCCTCTATACCCTCTTGGGACCTGTCCTTAGTGCTTAGAGCACTACAACAGGGCCCGTTTGAGCCCTTGCAGACAGTCGAGCCCAAGTTTCTTTCAATGAAAACTCTGCTCCTGCTTGCACTGGCCTCCATCAAGAGGGTTGGGGACCTGCACGCATTTTCGGTCGACGATTCGTGCCTACAGTTTGGACCGGATTCCCAGATAATCCTGAGGCCCCGGCCCGGCTATGTGCCCAAGGTTCCCACTACTCCATTTAGAGACCAAGTGGTGAGCCTGCAAGCGCTGCCCCCGGAGGAGGCAGACCCAGCCCTGGCTTTGCTTGTCCCGTCCGAGCATTGAGACACTACGTTGACAGGACGCAAAGCTTCAGGACCTCAGACCAGCTCTTTGTCTGTCACGGAGGCCGGCAGAAAGGGAATGCCGTCTCCAAGCAGAGGATGGCCCACTGGATAGTGGATGCCATCACCCTGGCTTATCAGGCACAGGGTGTGCCTTGCCCGTTCAGGTTGAGAGCTCACTCTACGAGAAGTGTAGCGTCCTCCTGGGCGCTGGCTCGTGGCGCCTCACTGACAGATATTTGTAGAGCTGCGGGCTGGGCGACCCCTAACACATTCGCTAGATTCTATAGCCTGGAACCGGTTTCCTCCTGTGTTCTCACCTCAAAGCGGGTAGAAGCACTGAGGGGCCCGGTTTCGGGTCGGCTTGCTAAAAACTGCTCCAGAGAGTCCACTGTAGACCCTGTCGAGCTCCTCCATCCCCTCGGCAGCTGGACGTGGCGGAGCGTCCGGCGCCAGGCCCTCACTCGATGAATCCTTGAGAACCGGTAGAGGGCTGGGTTCCATATGTAGAGACCGTTCGGATCCCATATGTGTATTTCCACGGTTAGCCTTAGAGCCCGTGTTTCCCGGCAGACTTCCTGCTACTCCAAGAGGTTACAATCACCTCCAATCTTCCATATGCATCTGACTATTGTCCATATGTGTAACTGCCTCTGAACCTCCCTCGGGAAGGTAAGGGCTTCCGCAGCGTTCCTGTTCTGAGCTGAACGGGTACGTTTCCCAGTGTTATCCAGTCCTACTGAGTGGGTAGTGCCATAGCAACAGTAATGGATCTTCCTATGGGGGCCCTAACCTGCGCCAAAAAGTAATGGCACAGGAGGCCTCCACGGGACACTGGAAGGGGCAGTATCCGTGGCCTTTGGTAGGGATCCCAATTCGTCGGTCCTCCGGCGTGGCGCCGAGTGACCGACTGATAGGGAACGTCTCGTTACGTGTAACCCTCGTTCCCTGAAGGAGGGAACGGAGCGTCACGTCCCCGCCGCCACGGCTCCTGTACCACCGCTGAGCGGCGGTCCCCCGGCTCGGCTCCTCAGCGAAAACCTGAATATCGCTGCACCTGCTGCCTATTTATGCTCACGCTGTGATCAGCGGCAGCTGGATGCAATAATCGCATGCCAATGTGCATTGGCTCGTTTAGTTTACACTCGAAGTGGATTGGTCTCTCTAAGCGATATCCCAATTCGTCGGTCCTCCGGACGTGACGTCTCCGTTCCTCCTTCAGGGAACGAGGGTTACATACGTAACCGAGACGTTATGTGTGGCATATGGAAGCCCATTTCCACCACAGAATTAAATAAAGGTAATAGTGACCCTTTTCTTTCACAGTTTTGAGTTCTGACTTTTTTCACATCCAGCAAATCGGAAAACAAAGATGCCATGGAAAAAAAAACTGACTTCTTTTCTCAAAATTGTAAATGTAAATATAATTTTAAACACTATTCTGAGAAGAAAAAATTTAAACTCAGAATTCAATTTTTTCACTCAGTCAGAGTTTACATATTGCAATTTTGTTAAAAAAATAAATTAATGTAAATTTTTAATCTGACAATTCTGACTTTTTTCTCATTATTGCAAGTTCATATGCCACATTTCAGACTTTTCTTTTTTATTCCATCTTGGAAGCATGCTTTCATAATGACAGAAGCCTGAAGCACACAACACCTTTAACTAGAAAAGCACTTATCACATACAACAAAGAAACAAATAACAGTGTCCTTATTATCTTTATGGTTGCTTTATTACTTCGTAAATGTCTGGATTTTGATCCTTTGCACTTCAGAAACTTCATCAGGTCCAGATAACCCAATCAAAGCTGTCACCATGACCAGAGACGCAAGCGGACGCGCAGAAAATAGATGAATGTCGATGATGCATTAGCTAGTGTGTGTGTGTGTGTGTGTGCTGGGAAACACTGAGGTTGAAGAACAAATGTTGTGAGTGTTGAATGTGATGTGTGTGACGTTCTCCTGAGTTTTAAACCTCAGCTGAAGCGAACAGTGTCAGAAACGTCTCACTAAATATAACACACCCTGACAGCGATCTGATTTGCTGGATTCCCTCGCTACTTTGAAGAGTTCCAATTACTGTCAGTGTGTGTGTGTGTGTGTGTGTGTGTGTGTGTGTGTGTGTGTGTGTGTGTGTGTGTGTGTGTGTGTGTGTGTGTGTGTGTGTGTGTGTGTGTGTGTGTGTGTGTGTGTGTGTGTGTGTGTGTGTGTGTGTGTGTGTGTGTGTGTGTGTGTGTGTGTGTGTGTGTGTGTGTGTGTGTGTGTGTGTGTGTGTGTGTGTGTGTTGTAATCCATCACAGCTCAGGCATTACAGACAGTTGTGCTTGTATGTGTAATTTCAATGTAATTAGTGTTTATTCAGGATGCAGTGATTCAGTGTTTGAATTTAGTGGAAAATCTCCACAAATACAAGCAGATCGAACCACTTTTGTTTACTTTGCCCAGGCTGCTTAAAATTAGCTTTCACACCGACGATGGATTTTTATGGGCTTCCTAAACTTGGGTGGGTAAATCAACCAGAACCAGACGTTTACAACACTGACCTTCTCTCTATGCAATCTATAGAGCCGTGAGGATATATCACCTAACAACAGAGCCAATCTAGATTCAATTACCAACTGGGCCAAGAGTGCAATTTATAACTAAACACACACACACACACACACACACACACACACACACACACACACACACACACACACACGTGGACGCTCCTGAGGATGGTAGAGGTCGCGCTGCATGCATTAAACTCCCGTGTTTACCGTGGAGATCGGTGAGGAATTCAGCGTCATGAATTTCTGAACGTAATTTATAACTGAAGTCTCAAGTGCATCCCGCTTACGATTCATAAGCTGAATCCTCAGCGAACAGAATTGTAATTTATTGTCTAAATGAATTTCCTTAGTCACAAAGGTGTGTGCATGCATTTGCATTCTGAATAATTATGCTTTGTGATCATGTTCAGTGTTTTATGATTTATGTCAGCTCATGAAAACTGTGGATATGAATTTATATGCTGATTCTCTGCATAAATTATTCACTTTTTTTCATGGCTTGGCTAATTGTAATGCTTCTAAGTTTGTCTTTTACTGATTTAAGGAGGGCAATCCTGGTCCTGTTTTCTAGTACAAATACGAAGCATTCTTAAAACAAGGTACATTTACTTGAAATGCAAAATGATTTAAGATTAGAAGTTTTGTTTTATGAGTAATTTATCAAAATCAAGTGAGGTTTATGCTTAAAACAAGAACAATATTTGCCAGTGGTTTCAGAAAAAAATAAACTTGTTTTCCCTTTGAATATTTTTTTTCTCCATTGGCAAGTATTTGTTCTTGTTTTAAGCACAAACCACATTTTCAGGCTTCTTATCTTATGTCATTGTGCATTTCAAATAAATGTTGTATTTTAAAAAATGTTTAGATATTTGTGCTTGAAAATGAGACCAAAATACATGAGAAAACTACCTAAACAGGTAAAGATGGTGTTGTTGCATGTAAACTAGTTTGAGCAATGCTAAAACCAGAATGAAACATCCAAAACATACTTTATACTGCTAACAAGAAATGAAATCTTCTTAACCGGTCATAATCTGTTCTTAACCCGGTCACCAGATTAACCGGTTTAGCTATTTTTTTCCCACAATACTTTATTTTATACATATACGCTTTGATGCATGTCTGTAATTAAATGACCACATTCTTGTGTGTTTTATGTCCAGAAAAAAAACTGCAGTGTGGATATTTCTGCTGATAGTTTGGCTATGAATCACTAAAATGATGTGCCTTTCAGCTAGTTTAAGAAGACACAATTGGCTGATTGAATGTTTTTAGTGATATTCTTTAAAGGAATAGTTCACCCAAAATTGCCATCCAAGATGTAGATGAGTTTGTTTGTTCGTCAGATTTGGAGAAATGTAGCATTACATAATTTTCTCACTAATGGATCCTCTGGAGTAAATGGGTGCCGTCAGAATGAGAGTCCAAACAGCTGAATAAAACATCACTATAATCAATCCAGTCCATCAGTTAATGTCTTGAAAAGCCAAAAACTGCGTGTTTGTAAGAAACAAATCTAGATGTTTTTGACTTCAAACATTGCTTCCATAATCCATAATAATACTTCCTCTTGTGAAAGAGTGATGTGCACAGACCAAGCACTGTTTACAAGCCAAAACTGTCCAAAACAGCTCTAAACAAATATGTGTGGGGATTTTGATGATGAGAGACGGCAGGAGATGGACTTTTTCACTGGAGGAAGGGTTGTTATGGATTATGGACATATTACGTATTTTAGCCAGAAACAATGGTTTAAAGATAAAAGTGTCTTAATGGATTTGTTTCTGAGAAACAATCAGCTTTTGGCTTCGCTATATGTTAACTGATAGACTGGAGTGGTGTTGATTATTGTGATGTTTTTATCAGCTGTTTAGATGAAGAAACAAACTCCTCTACATCTTGGATGACCTGAGGTTGACAATATTTTCTGCAAATTCTCATTTTTGGGTGATGGAAACACCCAGGACACCCTGGCACTGATGGAAAATTATATTTGGTGCTAAATTGTACAGTTTTTCAGTGTGACATTGCTAAACATACTGACTTCTCGCTGTAATTCTCCTCCAGGTTTTACTGGGATCTCACCATGCTGCTCCTGATGGTGGGAAATCTTATCATCATTCCCGTGGGCATCACCTTCTTCAAGGACGAGAACACGCCGCCGTGGATCGTCTTCAACGTGGTTTCCGACACCTTCTTCCTCATGGACCTGGTGCTGAACTTCCGCACAGGAATTGTGAAGGAGGACAACGCGGAGATCATTCTGGACCCTCAGCAGATCAAGATCAAATATCTGCGCTCATGGTTCGTGGTGGACTTCATCTCCTCTATCCCCGTGGACTACATCTTCCTCATTGTGGAGACGCGCATCGATTCAGATTTTTACAAGACGGCGCGCGCACTGCGGATCGTACGCTTCACCAAGATCCTCAGTCTGCTGAGGCTGCTGCGGCTCTCTAGGCTCATACGCTACATTCATCAATGGGAGGAGGTGAGTGGAACTTTTAGTGTTTTAACCACGTTCACCACTCATAACTGCTGATATTTGTAAGCGACAGATTACAGGACGCTGCAGACCAAAGTGATCTCCCACCGGCGGTGGAAAACACTATCACTCAGGCCAGAGCCCTCTCTGCGAGGCAAGCTTTTGTCTTGAAGTTGAGTCTGTTCACGATCTGGTCTTCTTCTCGCCGAGAAGACCCCTGAAGATGCACGATTGGAGTAGTGCTTTCTTTCTGCAAGAAAGGTTGGAGCGTAGGCTGTCACCCTCCATCTTGAAAGTGTATGTAGCTGCTATCGCGGCACATCACGATGCATTGGATAGCCGGTCCCTGGGAAAGCACGATCTCATCGTCAGGTTCCTGAAGGGTGCCAGAAGGTTAAATCCTCCTAGGCCACCCTTGGTGCCCTCCTGGGATATCTCTATTGTCCTGGCTGGACTTCAGAGAGGTCCCTTTGAGCTGCTGGATTCAGTCGAGCTTTAATTCCGGTTTACTCTCACATTGTCCTGAGACCCCGGCCCGGATACGTGCCCAAAGTTCCCACCACGTCCTTTCATGATCAGGTGGTGAACCTGCAAGCACTGCCCTCGGAGGAGGCAGATCCAGCCTTGGCGTTGCATAAGAGTGCTGCGCATTTACGTGGACCGCACCCAGAGCTTCAGAAGCTCTGAGCAGCTCTTTGTCTGCTACAGAGGTGAGCAGAAAGGAAGGCTGTCTCCAAGCAGAGGTTGTCCCACTGGATAGTGGATGCCATTGCCTTGGAGTACCAATCCCAAGGCAAGCCGTGCCCCCTGGGGGTGAGGGCTCACTCCACACAGAGTGTTGCCTTGTCCTATGCGTTGGCGCACGGTGCCTTTCTGGCAGACATTTATAGAGCTGCGGGCTGGACAACACAGAACACCTTCGTGAGATTTTACAGTCTCCGCGTTGAGCCAGTTTCTTTCCATGTGTTGGGTAACAGGTAATTGGCGGGAAGATTTGACCGGTCTCACGCTTGCTGCGCCATTCTCCCTCACCCGGGGATGCGAGCGCCTTTTTCCTCCTCCAGTAAGTTCCCCCGGACAGCGAACCCTGGTGGAGTATCCTCCAGCACCCCGGCAGTCAGACTGGGCGGAGCAGTCTGACGCCAGTCCCAGTATTGATGTTAGCTTGCCCGGGTCTCCGGTCAGCCCCTGTACTGGGCTAGGTGTCCAATGGCTTGATTCCCTGCGGGCAATCCCATATGTGTATTCTTCCACGGTACGGTTCCCCTCTCAATGATCCCGTGTCTTCCCTTTGACAGATCATTCTGTCAGTCTCTGCTGACAGTTGTTCCATCTCTACTCTCAGGTAGGACCTGCCTCAGAGACCCATTCCATATGTAGTACAGCCCCAGGCCCGTGTCAGTCCATATCAGTGTCTCCACATGATACCTCTGTGGTGAAAGGAACAGCGGCTTGACTATCACCAGCATCGTTATACTCCCCTCTTTGCGCTGGTGTGGTGAGAAAGTTACGACATTTGCATAGCATTTGTCTGTCACATGGCTGCTTCTCAACATTTGCAATGCCATAGGGTTGTGACGGGGTTCAGGTTGTGGTGTTTTCCATAGACCCCAAATGTTGTCATCGACATAACTCGAAGTGACCGACAGATAGGGAACGTCTCGGTTATGTATGTAACCCTCGTTCCCTGATGGAGGGAACAGAGACTAATGTCCCCATGCCACAACCTCGAACCATCACTGGCGGCCAAGGACAAGTTCTCGGCTCCTCAGCGTAAAACCTGAGTGGATGCACCTGTCGCCTATTTATACCCATATGCATGGTGAGTGGCTCAGGTATGCAAAATCCACTAGCCAAAATTAATTATGTTCTCTTCATAGTCATACTGAGATCTCTGATGTTTGACTGCAGACGTTTTATTTTCTATCTTTGCAAATATGAGCATAGATTAAGGCATTTGTGAGACTTGCTGTCCATTTGATCTAAGTGTAGTCTTGCAGAAGTGGTTGAGATACTCAAGTGATCTTATTTGTGCTTGTTAGAAGTCTCTGTTTGCAGAAATCACGAGCTGGAAGCAGCATATGTTTCGAGACTCATTTCCAGTCAGTCTGTGAGCTTTGGCAGAAATCAAAGTGTTGACTCTTACACGTATCAATTAATGAATATTTCAAAGCAGAGTGCTAACATTAGGCTGCAATTTTCTCTGGTCCTCTTGAGGTGTTTGGATGGTGATTAAAGCGATGATTAGAAGCGTTCGTCTCTCAGCATCAGTAGTGAACGCGTGAACAGGGTCTCGGAGGATGCTGCCTCATTTATTCGGGCCGTGTTCGTTCTCACGACAGCATGTCACGCGCTCTTCCACAGCGGCACGCTGCAAATTGACCGGCTCCTTTTAGAAGCGTGCAAAACCTGTCAGAAGTGCGAAATATGTGGGAAAGTCTCAATAACAAATCGTCAGATTAGTTTTCAGATCGGCATTTGTTAAGCTGTTATTCCAAGTATACATACAACATACTATTTACAGTATGTGTTTGTTTGTTTTAACTTTAATATATTTGACTTAAATAGTAGGTGAGTAGCGGTGATATTAAACATCAACAACTTTTTAGTGATTATTTATACAGTAGTAATATTGACAGCAGACTCTCTCTCCTTCTCTCTCTCTCTCTCTCTCCTTCTCTCTCTCTCTCTCTTTCTCTCTCTCTCTCTTCTCTCCTCTCTCTCTCTCTCTCTCTCTCTCTCTCTCTCTCTCTCTCTCTCTCTCTCTCTCTCTCTCTCTCTCTCTCTCTCTCTCTCTCTCTCTCTCTCTCTCTCTCTCTCTCTCTGTCACTCATGGCAGAATGGAAGGAGCCTGGACTTGTTCTGTCATGGGGGTAATCATGTCGAGAAGTTTTTCCATTCTGTTTCAATGTTTCAAAAATGTACACAAAATTGTAATTGACAAAAAGCAAAGCAAAGCAATCTCCCAATTAAATACATCTTCTTCTCAATAGTTTGGAAGATGCTGATCTCCACTTTCCTGGAGGACGTGGCTCTCCAGTGAGTGAATGCAGTTAGTCAGCGTGTTATTAAATCAAACTCATATGAAAGCTTAATGAGTCACTCCTGCGATCAGCAGATGCTCTCGCTGACACGGCCATCCAAACAAACCTCACTTTCAGTGCCCGGGGGCCTTTGGCGGCCATTGCTGGGAGTTTTAATGGAGTGGATGTTTTTAAGAGCTGAAGCAGTCCCTCTCGGCCCGTATTATGCAAACGACGAAGCTTAAGCGCTCTCTCTGCGTGAACCGAACGGCTCTGAGTGCTTCTCAATGGCCTGAGTTTACGTGAGAGATCGTTTTGAAGGCGTTGTGGAGCTTCGGTAGCCGGACCATCTGTGTTTGTTTATTGAGTGAAGGCAGGGAGTCCTTCTCTATTAATATCGGCATCTGGGATTGTTCTGATTTATGGCTCGTGTCGCTACGATTGGATGTTTGGGATGGAAAGCATAGCGTTCAATATGGCACAGAGCTTCCTGAGGTTCTGCAGTGCAAAAACACAAATATAGTCATTCTGGGCTGGCACAGCCTGACACATAGGTTGAGATAAAGTCTGCAGGAGGAGGTAGAAACTGGGTTTAACAGCGTATTAAGGGATGTAAGACGGTTTGGCAACATAAAAGGCCAATGTGCAAATGTGACTTGTGTAATATAAATATTCACACAGCAGGTGGGCTTTAAAACCATGTAAATAAAGAATCAAAATCCCTCGTCGTCTGAGCATACTGCTACTGATCCATTTCCTCTAGGATTCAGTTTCTTTGCTGTACACAGTGTGCAAATTTAACATGCATGACCAGTTACACGTGAAGTATGTGAACACTGAGACTGTATCGTCCGTATTTTATTTATTTTTATTTAATTAATTTTTAAATAGTTAGCTGTGTGCCATTCTAAACATAAACTTTTTTTTTTTTTTTTTATTGTTAGTTGTTTGTATTTATTGTTAGTGTATTAAAAAATATGAATTTATTTTCTATATTATTTAGTTTTTGTATAGTAGGTGTGCCATTCTAAACATCCCCAAATATGTTTTAGTAAAAGTGCTGCCAATGGATGAATATCATCATCATTATTATCAAGGCTTAGATTGGATATAACTTTGACTGGATGTTTATCACCTCTAGCAGGGTTATTTATTTATATGTCTGTTTGTATTTTAATGCATTTAATTTATTTAACATATTTATGCATTTATTATAAATAAAATGCATTTATTGCATTTGTTGTTTTTTAAATGGTAGTTGAATTCTAAACATTTATTTATTTATTTAAAATAATTTAAAAGTATTTAATTAATTAATTTAATTTATGTTTAAATAGTGAATGAAATAGCTGTAGATGGGTAAATATCATCATCATTATTATCAAGGCTTAGATTGGATGTAGCTTTGACTGGATGTTTATCACCTATAGCAGGGTTATTTATTTATATGTCTGTTTGGATTTAATTTATTTAATTACATTTATTTTTTACATAATAGGTGATGTGCCATTTATATATATTTGTCATTAGTTCATTATTAATTTATTTATTTTAAGCAAAATGAATGCATTTATTTATTTTTTATATTTATTTTAAATAGCAGATGAAATAGCTTTCACTGGATGAATATTATTATTATTAAGGATTCTTATAATTATTGGACACTGTGAAACACTTGTTAGGCGTTGATGATGGGGTTGTGATCTAGCACACAGCATGACAGTATTTCTCAGAGAAAGATCCTTCATCAGTGATTACTGTTGTCTTGTCTTTCATTCACTGCGCTGGACATAATACTGACGGATCGAGTAATGTTAATGGATAACGTTCTCTCAATTTTTCCATTTCAAATGTTGTTCAAAAATAAGCAAGCGTCGTGCTGTATTTTCAAGATGTCTAATAAAGTGTTATGCCTTGCAACATGATGGTGGACGAGCTGAAAGATGTTTATTTGAAAGATGCTGAAAAACAGACTTTTCTTCTCTAAAATGTCTTTTCACCTCTGGATCTTCAGATGAATCGTGAACCTGATGTCATTCTTCACTCATTCATTTTCCCATCGCTCAGGTGCTGAAACCAGATCTGCTAGATTTGAGTCGTTCTGTTGGTTTCTCTCTGTCTCTCTCATTTCTCATCAGCTTCGTCAATCAGCGCTGAGATGTTTGGTCGCCGCGTGATGCTCTCATCGTTAACGTGTCTCGTGTCAATTAGAGTCAGAGCGGCCGAGCGTCCATCACTCTGTGGGAGAGAGAGAGAGAGACGGTCAAAAAGCCTCTGTAGTTTTGGTGTTTTATACATTCATAGGTTCGTCCCTCACCATTCAGACAAGACACATTAGTCTTCATTCCCCTGTTTCACAATAATGACTTTATAATAAGCCCATATTAGAGAGGATTTCCACAATCTACCCAGAGCCCTTCTCATTTTAATTGCACTCCAGTCTGTTTCCATTTCACCGTGCTAATTTATTAGAGTCCAAGTGTGTAGAGAGACAGGAGAGAGAGCAAAGAGTCCTTCGGCTGTGTTCAAAACCCTAGTGAGCTACCTACATGAATATATGTGTATGTGTCACATTTCTAAGAACTTGTAACTTGAACTAGATTTGTGCATGACTCTTTTTTTCATCATCTCGATTTTCCTGATTCCTCATTGACCCCAAACCTGACTGAAGATGCTGGCATTTAAACGAATTGTACATTCATATGCATATGCATCAGTTTGTATCATTGCTTGAATCTGAAATGTCTTACTCTTTTTATCTCTAGCGTTGTCTGTTTCTCGCTGTCTGTCTGTGATGATACAGCAGTATCGGTAATGAGGGTGACTTTTACACATCACTGCATGATTAATTCAGATGCTTTTACATCTAGTTAATGTTACAGAGCCAATTATTTAATCCGAGCTCATGCTGTTTCTCTGCGCTCAGAACGAGCCAGAGCGACGTAATGCTCTGTTTGTCATTACACTGTCCTGGCAGAGGAAAGAGTTATTAAAGACACACATACGAGTAATGATCACCGCCTGACCATGGACGAGAGAGAGAGAGAGAGACTGATTTATAGGGCTTTTCTCGTCTCTCAATAACAATAGTATCATGTGAGCATATTCCTCTCACATGAGCTTTTAATAGCTGTGTTTTAAAGCAACTCGAGTGGTTTTTAATAAGCACCGGTGCAGTTAACAGTGTGTGCTGTGGCTTCACTCACATTAAATAGCTTTCAATTGTTGACGCCATTAACACCCAACTGACCGGCGGCTTCTCGAGAGAATACTTAACATTAGGATTAGCCATTCACTTTCTTCATCTCTCTTTCTCTCTCTCTCTCTCTCTCTCTCTCTCTCTCTCTCTCTCTCTCTCTCTCTCTCTCTCTCTCTCTCTCTCTCTCTCTCTCTCTCTCTCTCTCTCTCTCTCTCTCTCTCTCTCTCTCTCTCTCTCTCTCTCTCACTCATGGCAGA
>CM050423.1:28730058-28745058 GCA_027564155.1 Gymnocypris eckloni scoliostomus
ATCCGTCTAGTATTGACAATGCTCTGGTGAGCTGGGCTTTAATTTCCTCCTGTTTTTAGTCAAGGGGACATGCAGCCACCAAGTCCCCAGCGTCCAGAGAGAGAGGACGGTCTTGTTATTGATGCCCATGAGATTTAGTTGCCCTAGCTGAATGCCAGAGACCCGAGCCGTGACCCTGAATCATCCCGACGAGAGCGAGTTCGGCAAGAGTCCTCTCAGGATCTGCCATGCTTTATTGACGAGGTCTGCGGCGGCTCGTCAGCTTCCTTGAGAGATAATTGGTGGTCTGTGATTGTCCAGGTCCTACAATAACATAAAGCATAGATCAGATTCAAACAAGTGCATTATCAGTCAGCAGGGAGGTGCGCAGGCAAAAAACGCACCGCGGGCCCACACAAACTGAGATTATTGTAAAAGCATGCTTGATTTGCTCTGTTTAGTATTTTAAGCCACTTACCATAATTTATTTTATGTCACCAGGGTTTAAAATCAACACTCAGCCAGTGCCAAACACCAGAAAATAATAATTTTGGTTAATTTCACCTTTTTATATATACATTTACAATGAGGTTTCATTTGTTAACATAAACAAACAATGACAATACTTCTACAGCATTCAATCATGTTAATTTCAATATAAACGAATGTATTTGTTTCTTCATCAAATTTGGGAAAATGTTGCAATACATCGCTTGCTCAGTGAATGGGTGCCGTCAGAATAAGAGTCAAAACAGATGATAAAAGCATTTCAATAATCCACAAGTAATCCACACCACTTCAATCCATCGATTAACATCTTGAGAAGACAAAAGCTGCGTGTTTAAAAGAAAAAATCCATAATTAAAGAGTTTTAACCAGCTAAAATACGAGTCCATAATCTATAACAATGCTTCTCCTGTGAAAAAGATGTCTGGCCTGAATTAGGAGAGAAATCTGCAAAGATCAAGCACTAAACCAAAACAGTTCTAAACAAATGTGTATATTTTGATGTGAGAGACAACACAGGATGGTCTTTTTAACTGGAGGAAGCTTTATTATGCACTGAAAAAATATTCAGTGAATTTAATAAAAACATTTTAAGGTAAATACTTGCAATCAATTTATTTTAGCTACATTTAAATGAACAAATTTAGCTGACTACCTTTCAACATCTATTTTTAAAATGTTGTTCAAATAAATGTTTTGCAACCACTTATCTTAATTTGTTTTAGTAAATGCAATGAATAATTTTTTCAGTGTGGATTATGGACTCATATTTACCTCATAAAATCATAATGTCTTCATCATAGATTAGTTTTTTACAAACACACAGCTTTTCTCTTCTCAAGACATTAACTGATGGACCGGAGTGGATTATTTGTGGATGATTGTGATGTTTTTATCAGCTGTTTGGACTCTCATTCTGACGGCACCCATTCACTGCAGAGCATCCACTGGTGAGACACTGATGCTGTGACACATTTCTCCAAACCTGATGAAGAAACAAACTCATCTACATCTTAGATGACCTGAGGGTGAACACATATTCAGTTAATGTTCATTTTTGAGAGAACAATTCCTTGAACTCGGTGTGAACATGAACAAGCAATAAACAATCATATCTTTACAAATAATAACAAGATTGATAAATGCTGTAAAAAAATAATTGCTCATTGTTAGTTTATTTTAGCTATTAACTAATGTTATTACATTAGAGTACATTGAAGTTCAGGTGATAGTTTCCTCCATTTTCTCAGTATTTTAAATACATACTCGTGTATTAAAGTCAAAAGAGCAACTCTGTATCTTTTCAAATGCACTTTTGACGCCCGCAGCTCCTTTAGTTTGTTAGATCCAGCTATTCCAGTGACGGGGCTGTCATTATGATCTTTTTCCTCTTTTTGGAGAGCTGTAATAAGCTGTCGCTCTCTCAGGATTGAGCCCCTACAGAAAAGAGTCTGAAAGCAATCTGGACATGTCACCTCAGACGGAGCCAATATTGATTCCTGACGGACCCGCGCACACGTCCACAGGACAAGGGCCATTTATTCACTATTTTAGAGAGACGCAGAAATGTCACATCTTTCTAAATAGCTGACCCACTTTTCTCCAGCTCAGATTTCTCTCATTCGGTCGTCTTTTCATTTCATGCCTCAAACTCTCAGGAGTCGATCTGGATTCATATTCATGCAGTCATTGCAAGTGTTTGAACTTTTGTTTCGTGCACCATAATATTTTTCAGCCTTTGATGTTTGATGTATATCTTTATTTTATGCATTCAACATTTTTTTATCAAGAAATATAGAAATTGTCTAGTTACAAATAATCAAGGCATGATTTATACACTGTTTTTCATCTACTATATAATATAATATAATATAAAAATATAATAATATAATTGTTATATAAACAAGGTATTTTGATATTTAATAATTTTAATTTATGTGCATGAATATAGTAATAATAAAAACAATATTTACCTATAATAAAACTCAATTAATAAAAAACAATTATAATAAAATTTGGACAGAGATTCTAAAACATGATTTCTGTAACATTTTGTAACATTATACTGATTCACGAAAATTAATGTATCATTTTTTGTAGATATGGTTTTTAGTATGTATTAATATTTTCAATCTGTTTTTATTTTAATTAAATTTGTAGCAATTTTGTTGTGTTTTGTCATTTTTAGATTTTTAGATTTAGATGTGTCTATATAGTTTTTATTCATTTTTATTTCAGTTTTGTGTGTGTGTGTGTGTGTGTGTGTGTGTTCTGTGTGTGTGTGTGTGTGTGTGTGTGTGTGTGTGTGTGTGTGTGTGTGTGTGTGTGTGTGTGTGTGTGTGTGTGTGTGTGTGTGTGTGTGTGTGTGTGTGTGTGTGTGTGTGTGTGTGTGTGTGTGTGTGTGTGTGTGTGTGTGTGTGTGTGTGTGTGTGTGTGTGTGTGTGTGTGTGTGTGTGATATATATGTATATATGTTTTATTTTATTTCAGTTATTTATTTTATTTCAAGTAACACTTTTTATGGTTTTTACTTTCAGTTTCAGTGTGTTAACAATAATAACCCTTCAACAGACACTATTTAATCTCCCTTATTCTCTTAGTCTGAGTTTAGGAATATATTGAAATGAGTCTAGTGGAATTTTCTTGAATGGGGAAAAAACAATAATTATGATGTTTATTTTTACATCATCAGCAAAGTCATTGTGTATATACTGTATATGATGAATATTAAGGAACATCAGTGAACATGGTATAGTTAATCTCTCTAGTGGACATACACTGTTTGTGATGGTCTCTCTCTCCTTTCAGAACGACACGTGGGGTCAGCAGTACTCTTACGCTCTCTTCAAGGCCATGAGCCACATGCTGTGTATTGGATATGGCATGTACCCGCCTGTCGGCATGACAGACGTGTGGCTGACCATCCTCAGCATGATCGTGGGTGCGACCTGCTACGCCATGTTTGTCGGCCACGCCACGGCGCTGATCCAGTCGCTGGACTCCTCGCGCAGGCAGTATCAGGAAAAGGTGAGTGACGTCCAGTTGGTTAACATAATGAAGAAATGGCAGAAGCAGCAGGGAAAGCTTCCTGCGAAGGTGCTGCATTATGTGTTTGTCATCTGTTGTTGTGACCAGACCGCAGGGACTCTTGTGTATCAAAACCATGTGTGAATTATGGGTGAATTGTGTTATTTCTGCATCTGTTGTTGTGACCAGACCGCAGGGACTCTTGTGTATCAAAACCATGTGTGAATTATGGGTGAAAAGTGTGTTATTTCTGCATCTGTTGTGGTGCAAAAATAAGGGAAACAATAACTAGATTTTATTCATTTTAATGGTGTTTACAAAAGTAAGGGGTTTCCAGGCTGTTTCTTGGTGGTTTGTTTGTATTGACACCAAAATTAATTTAAGACACCACTAGGGTGTTCTGGGATTTTTCTAGGGTTTTGCTGGATGATTGGTATATAGTGACACAAACATGAATTGGATAAAAATAACTGGATTTTAAAACTATTAATGGTGTTTGCCCATGCAGAAGTCACAATCATGATATTAGGGTGTTTTGGGTGGTTTCCAGGGTGTTACTAGGTGGTTTCTATGGTGTTTTGGGTGGTTTTCATGGTGTTGCTAGGTAGTAGCACCAGAGTGAATTCTAAAATAACCTAATTTTACAAATGTTAATGATGTTTGCCCATGCAAAAGTTGTAACCATGATGCTAAGATGTTTTGGGTGGTTTCCAGGGCATTGCTAGGTGGTTGCTATGTAGTGGCACCAAAGTGATTTGTAAAAACAACTAGATTTTTTTTTAAATGCTAATGATGATTGCCCGTGCAATCGTCAAAACCACAATTCTATGGTGTTGTGACTGATTTCAAGAGTGTTGCTGCTTGCTGTATGTGGTTGCAAGGGTCTTGTGCATGGTTTTCATGGTGTTGCTAGGTAGCAGCACTAGAGTGAATTATAAAAATAACTAGATTTTACAAATGTTATTGGTGTTTGCCCATGCAAAAGTTACAACCATGGTGCTAGGGTGTGGTGTGTAGTTCCCAGGGTGCTGCTAGGTGGTTACTATGTAGTGGCACCAAAGTGATTTGTAAAAAATAACTATATTTTTAAAAACGATAATGGTGTTTGTCTATCACTACTACGATACTAGTGTGTTCTGGGTGATTGCAGGCAGACCCTTCCATTGTTTCGTAAGCATCGCAGTGTTTCACTCTTCAGGAAGTCAAACTATCATTGACTGAACAATAAACTGACTCACCAGAAACTGTCTGAACGACTAAAACGCCAAATACAGTGGCTCTTGATATCAGAACAGAATATAGAAGAACTACAGACTCAATTAGGGAATGAACCAGCCAAACTGTGAGGCTAAAACAGGATATTCATGAAGCTTGGAAGTAAGAAAACGTGTGAAGGAAGAAAGTCAATTATGTAGAATATGAGAGTGTGGAGAAAACACAGTCCAGCTGGATGACAGCGTGACACGTCTAAACTCATCTCAGCACACTAACATGATTACCACAGTTCCTGCCGGCTACTTTAATTCACAATAATGCACTTATAACGGCACATAAACAACTCGAGAGTGCAGATATTAATATTCACTCGCAGGGAGTTTTAGCTCTGATGATTGAAATTTAAATTCAGAAGGGCTTTTTGAAACAACCCCAAGTATTAAACTTGAGGATGTGCGTCATCATGCAGTGTTTGTGCTCCAGATTCAGAAAGTGGAGTTGTTTTTGTACTTCTGTAGTTTCCTATCCAGTTCGGTATGAGTTATTGACCTCGCCTCACTCGTGGTCAGCAGGCGGTATACGGTGTGCCAGGCGGGTCCCTCATGCCCGCTGCATGGGCCGACCTCAGTCCCTTCCCCGATGCCCACCTCAACATGGGCACATCGCCACATGGTGCACCATCTGTTGAGAGACTGAGGGAAGGAAAAAGTGAGAATCATAGAGATGGAAAACATATAAAGAGGGAACGAGAAGATCAAAAGGAAGATGCAGGGGTCTTATAGATGTAGTCTATAGTCACAGATACAACAGATATAGTAGCAATATAAGAAACTAGAAGAAAATACCAGTGGGTTTTGTCAATGCAAAACTCATTACCAGGGGTTTTTTGGGTGGTTACCAGGGCATTTCTAGCCGGATGCTAAGATCTGAGTGTAGTTGTGTAGTGTAGTATCACAGAAGTAAAATGTAATTTCGGTGGAAATAGCTGAAACGAGTTGTGAAATGGAATTTACTCTGTACTGCAGATTATTATGGAATTTGGCAACATTTTAAATAAAGCAAAAGTGGGTCTGTACATTGTGCTTCATAGTGATATGGACAAGTGTCTATAAATATTAAAGTGTGAAACGACTGCTACTGAAATATGAAGACTGCATGTGTGTCTGCGTATGATCAGCTTCGTTTTGTTTGATAAATGCAGATATACAGGAACCCAAAGCTCTTCAATTCAGCCCACCTAAAATAAAAGTTCAGTTTAACTTGAAGAAATTGTGAGAGAAATATATTATATTATACTTCTTAAAGTAACAACAACAATAGTAATGCAGTTTATCAAAACATTATTTTTAAGGAATAATGAATTTAATTGAAGGTTTTAATTTAAACTCTAAGCCTCTGTTGTGCAGCCTAAATCTTTTTAATTAAATTGTATTACATTTAAAAATAAAAATAAAGCATATTTCATTGAGAACTATTATTGTTAAAAAAATTATAAATTATTACATTTTTTACTTGTTAATTAGACATTTTTGATTGTTTATATAAATGTTGATGTTTGTTAAAATGTTAATAAAACCATTAAAGTGAAATTCAGAAAAATTTGGGAAAAATAAAACAGATTTGAGATTTCCTGTTTTATGGTGCAGCAGGTCAAGGTATGCAATAATAAATATATGCAATAGTAATAGCAAAAAAAGAAAAAGCATGTAAAGAGTGAGCTAGGACGCTCCTGGAGGGAAAGCGTTGAGAATTACATCAACATCTTGACTGTTTGAGGAAATAGTTGTGTGTCATAAGAGTAATTACTGTAACTGAGGAGGTGACCAGTGATTTTGAAACCATAACATGCTGCATTTATATATAAAATCATACATTTGAAGTAGGGGTGGACTCCTAAGATTTCTATACAGGTGCTGGTCATATAATTAGAATATCATCAAAAAGTTGATTTATTTCACTAATTCCATTCAAAAAGTGAAACTTGTATAATGTATACATTCATTCCACACAGACTGATATATTTCAAGTGTTTATTTCTTTTAATTTTGATGATTATAACTGACAACTAATGAAAACCCCAAATTCAGTATCTCAGAAAATTAGAATATTGTGAAAAGGTTCAATATTGAAGACAAGTACAAGTTTCACTTTTTGAATGGAATTAGTGAAATAAATCAACTTTTTGATGATATTCTAATTATATGACCAGCACCTGTAGACATTATGATACCGTTATTGGGAACTCTTTTGGCCATGATAATCATGTAGTGAAAATCAGAGAAGACATTACCGGAGTGTTTTTCTCAGGAGAAACATCTTAGAAGCAGAACTCTTCAGTAAAAGTCTCAATTTGCTCTCCATTTCATCTCGGTTCAGTCTGAGACGTTAAACAGATCTGGTTTGTGATTTTTCTCCTCCTGGCAGGCCCGAGCATGTGAGAAAGGCCAGTAAGTCATTCAGAGCTGTGTGTTTACACCCTGACTGGAATAAGAAAGCAGACCAGATGCATTTTCAACATCTCCAGGCGCTGAATGAATAAGGGCATTATGTATTTCTGCTGACTGTAATCTAAACACTGTACAAATATCTGTCTGGCACCGCAGGGCAAACAGATCTCAGGCTATTTCTTCTCCTCCGATCCTGTTCTTGTATTATAAATTCACCGGAGTCTGAGTGCGGTGGGAATTGAGCATTTGGCTTATGACTGGTTCGGTTTGTCTGATACTTCATCGTGAATCTTTAATGCCTGCAGCTTATGTATTTACTGCAGGAGCGGCGCGGCTTATTCAAACCGTTTTTGGGAGATTTCTTGATTTGAAGATGATGTAAAGTCACAGCGGGCAGAGAGAGATCTGTCAACACTTTAGTTAGTCTAATGGCTTCTCCAGAATAGCCGGAGGGTTCGAGGGAGATCCACCAGTGCTGTTAAAGTTTCAGGAAATTGATTATTTGTGAAATGATTTGATCTGTGACTGGCAAATAAGCAATTTCAGTGCAAATGCGGTCATTAATTATTACTCGTAAATAAATTAAAAGTAAATTAAAATTGATACAGAACATGAATCATGAATGTGTTAAAATATAGCACACTGGACGAGTACAGTATGACAATATGACTTAATTTAAATCATTTTTTGAAAGAAATTAATACATTTATTCAGCAAGGATGCATTAAATTGATCAAAAGTGACAGTAAGGATTTACAGTACATATTTTTTAATAAATGCTGTTCTTTTGAACTTTCTATTCATCAAAGAATCCTGAAAAATAAAATATATCACATTTTCCACAAAAATATGAAGCAGCATAACTGTTTTCAACATTGATAATAATCAGAAATGATTCTTGAGCAGTAAATCAGTATATTATTATGATTTCTGAAGATCATGTGACACTGAAGACTGGAGTAATGATGCTGAAAATACAGATTTGATCACAGAAATAAATTACATTTGACAATATATTCACATAGTAAACACTTATTTTAAATTGTAATAATATTTTATATTTTTACATGATTAAATAAATGTACTATTGGTGAGCAGAAGAGTTTCAAGAACAAAAATAGTCTGAATAAGGCTAGGTCACGTATGTATATGTGAACTGTTTCAGCATTATGCAGAATCAGATAACATGCAAAAGTGGTGCAACTGTTTAGAGAATTAGCGATTGTTCACATTTAATTCAGTCATCTGGTTTAGAAGAAACTAATTCGTCCTAATAATGAGTCGGCGGAGCGCTGTGTCCCGGTACATCCTCCCCTCTGTCTGGTTTCGTCTGGTCTGGTCTGCTGGCCTGCTTTTGGAGATTCAGAACTGCCAAGTGGGTTAACCAGCCGTCTGGTCTCCTGGTGGACGCAGCCTGTGAGCTGCGGGTCAAACGCCGATCCGTTAATGTGCCGCCCGTCCCATGGCAACCTGCTCCCATGGCAACGGTACTCACGATTCATTGCGTGCCAGACCCTGGAGCCAGGCTTCCTGTAGAGGAGACGTTAGCACGGTAAACACAGATTAATATGGAGGCGAGGGAGGCCGTGTGTCCGTTCGTTAGCTTAACTAATGTGTTCTCGGAACATTTCCCTGAGCTGTCGGAAGACAGATAGACGTGTGTGTGTGTGTGTGTGTGTGTGTGTGTGTGTGTGTGTGTGTGTGTGTGTGTGTGTGTGTGTTTAACAGACAGAATCACACACACACACACCTGACTGTTGTACCTCTGCTGTTATTCAATGAGACAATAGCTAGCGGGTTCCTCTTCAAACTAGTTTCTGTCTAGGAAAGACGAGACATATCCTGACGGAAAGCTCACTTGCATGAGAACAGCCATGTGGTGTGGTTTGGTTTGTGATGGATTCACATTGAGTAAATCACACACACACACATAGATGGATGCACAGGTCGGTGAATTTATATTAATATCTCAAGGCAGTTATAAAAACATACACACACACACATGTGTATATATATATATATATAAATATGTGTGTGTGTGTCTATTTTTAAATATGTACCAAGGATATATTTATTTGATCATAAATGTATAATAAATTAATTGGATATAAGTAAGGATATATACACTCACCGGCCACTTTATTAGGTACACCTGTTTGCTTGGTAACACAAATTGATAATCAGTCAGTCATATGGAAGCAACTCAATGCGTTTAGGCATCTAGATGTGGTGAAGACGACTTGCTAAAGTTCAAACCGAGCATCAGAACGGGGAAGAAAGGGATTTAAGTGACTTTGAACGAGGAATGGTTGTTGGTGCCAGACGGGCTGGTCTGAGTATTTCAGAAACTGCTGATCTACTGGGATTTTCACACACAACCATCTCTAGGGTTTACAGAGAATGGTCAAAAATATCCAGTGAGGCAGTTGTGTGGATGAACATGCCTTGTTGATGTCAGAGGTCAGAGAATGGACAGACTGGTTAGAGATGATAGAAAGACAACAGTAACTCAAATAACCACTCGTTACAACCAAGATCTGCAGAATACCATCTCTGAACACACAACATCGAACCCTGAAGCAGATGGACTCCAGCAGCAGAAGACCACACGGTGCCGCTGGTCAGATAAGAACAGCACACGGAGGATACATTCACACAGACTCACCAAAACTGGACAATAGAAGATTAGAAAACGTTGCCTGGTCTGATGAGTCTTGATTTCTGCTGCAACATTCAGATGTAGAGTCAGAATTTGGTGTAAAGAACATGAAAGCATGGATCATCCTGCCTTGTCTCAGCGGTTCAGTCTGGTGGTGGTGGTGTAATGGTGCGGGGGATATTTTCTTGGCACACTTTGGGCATCTTAGTACCAATCGAGCATCGTTTAAACGCCACAGTCTACGTGAGTATTGTTGACCATGTTCATCCCTTTATGACTACAGTGTACCATCTTCTGATGTACTTCCAGCAGGATAATACACCGCCACAAAGATCAAATCATCTCAGACTGGTTTCTTGAACATGACAATGAGTTCACTTTACTCAAATGGCCTCCACAGTCACCAGATCTCATCCAATAGAGCACCTTTGGGATGTGGTGGAACGAGATTCACATCATGGATGTGCAGCCGACAAATCTGCAGCAACTGTGTGATGCTATCATGACAATATAGACCAAAATCATTTTTGTTCATAAACATTTTTGTTCATGCATTATCATTTTGGTGTCAGTTTTGTGTCTTCCAACTCCATGATGGACATTGAAACATAGCCATGTATTATGATAAAAATATTTTTTATTTATTTAAACAAATAAAACCGTTATGAACTTATTGATGAACAAATTTATAAACTCGCAAGAAAATACTTTTGTCTCTCAGAATTGGACTTTATAACGCATTTGCAAGTTTATATCTTACAATTGTGAGAAACAAAAGTCAGAATTGTGAGGAAAAAACTCAGAAATACAAGATATAAACTTGCAAATTTAGAGCAAAAACAATTGCTATTCTGAGGATGAAAAGTCACAATTATCTATCTTAATTTTATTGTCAGTTGCTCAAATGGGCTTCTATATCGTTCATATAAAAATGTCCAGATCTGACCAGAAACGTCTTGCACAGGCACTGTTCTGTGTAAAAAATGAATAAAGAAGAAAGAGGCAAATATTTGCAGCTTGCACAGACGGTGGATGAAATTATCATGAGAATGGCCAGCTATAATCTGCCGTGAATGGTGGGTTGTATTGTACTGTGCTCAAGTCTGTCAACGCTGGCTAATATTAGCTTCATAAAGGAAGAGAGAGAGAGAAAGAGGCTGGAACTAAAGGAAAAGCTTGTCAGGAATAGATACTGTAGGACTGTGGTTTGGGATTATGTGCCGATCATTTTCACAGGCTCAGTTGAGTCACTACTAAATTAAAGAAATAGAAATATACCTATATCGCTCCAAACCTTCCGAATGTTTATTTCCATCAATCATTTAATCTCATAATAAACTCTACAGCACCCAAACGCAAAGATTAAAGAAGGAGCCACATTTCTTTAATGGTTGACGTGTGATTGTGTGATTCCCGTCTGCAGCTGTGCTGTTAATTAAAGACTTTTGAGAGCAACTGTGGGAATCGTTTCACACCGCACACACTTATTCCTCTTCCCGTCGAGGGCTCATGGGACATGTGCTGAAGCAAAGTCTGCAAAACCCTCTCGCTCGTACTCGGCAGAGGATTATGTGAAGACGAGAGTTTCCTGGACAGTTATATGTGTGCTCTTTTTCTTATCTACCTGCTAACAGAGAGAACGACCGGCACATGTGAGCCGCGGCTCCATTCACATACTGTCTGTAATATATAGTGTGTGAGATTAGGACTATCTTCTCCATAATCATGTGTTGAAGCTAATATGCCAAAGGTCAAGGCACAGCATTATATATTTCTGGTGGATTTTAAAAACTGTATATGGTTTCTGCATGTGTAATATTTATGAAGAGAAAATACATACGCTTAAATCAGAGATTCCCATGGTCATGTGACATGCAGGTAAACAAATAAAATGTTTATTTAGTTTTATTATTTGTGTTTTTCACTGTTTTTAATTTTAATTTTACATTAATTTTACAATTTTATGATTTTTTAATTAATCAATTAATAAATACAATAAAATAAATGTTCTATATATATATATACACTGACCAAAATTATAAACGCAACACTTTAGTTTTTGCCCCATTTGTCTTGAGCTGAACTCAAAGATCTAAGACTATTTCTATGTACACAAAAGGCCTATTTCTCTCAAATATTGTTCACAAATCTGTCTAAATCTGTGTTAGTAAGCACTTCTCCTTTGCAGAGATAATCCATCCACCAGAATCACCAGAAAATGATTACTGTGCTATTAAAGCGTCGTAGACGTCTGTGAGTTGGGATGCAGCCATGAAGCATCACATGGAGTCACAGGGGAGCTGAAACACCTGATTAGATGGAATAGCATCACAGCTGAGATGAACCTATTCACACGCTCACACACCTCTCACGCCTCGCACATTCACATCTGAACACAGACTCGCTCACACACGTCTCTGCTGGACAAATATGAACACGTGAGGCCGGGAAACCACTGTCTGATTTCCCCGATGAAATCATTGTTCCATACGTCTCCGTCCGTATGTGCCGGGAAGAGAATTACATGCTCTGAACACGTCACATAGGGTGAATCCCAATTCTCTGTCTTACCCCTTCCCCTTAGTTTTGCGGGTTCACGTGAGAGTAAGGGCTGTCCCAATTCTGGTTTTGACGAGGGTAGGGTGGTTATAATTTCTTAAAACCAAGCATTTTCAAGCTTACTTGAAACCAAGGGTACCCAGAACACACTGATCCAGATCATCCAGAGAGTATTTTCAGCTTAAATAATTGATTTAAAATTACGACAGTCTTGTTTTGTGCTCTACACAGTCCTGTAACTTACATATATATTTGCAACCATGTTCTTAATTGAAATGTTTTAAAATCGCTATTTTCCAAACGTTACATTGCTGATTTGCACAACAGTCCGCGTTTCTCTGACTAGAGAAAACATCACTTAAACAATGGACAAACACACACTTACAGAGTTTGTGATCAAACACACACTTTTAGACGGAGAGTTTGTGATCAAACACACAAAGTTTGTGATCAAACACACTTTTACGGAGAGTTTGTGATCAAACACACACTTTTAGACGGAGAGTTTGTGATCAAAACACACACTTTTAGACGGAGAGTTTGTGATCAAACACACACTTTGACGGAGAGTTTGTGATCAAACACACACTTTAGACGGAGAGTTTGTGATCAAACACACACTTTTAGACGGAGAGTTTGTGATCAACACTTGTCTCCTCTGGTGGCGTAGCAGCCAGCTAGCGGGATGTATGATAACAGTAACCAAGTGGCGTTCATTTCAGTATGTGTTTTTCACCCTAAACCACTCGGTTTCGAGGGACGAGGGGTAAGACGAAGGGGAAGGGGTAAGACAGAGAAATGGGATTCACCCATAAGGAAGTGTTTGGATATGTGGAGTAATCCTGTTCACCAGGGCGGCGTAAGAGCATTATAGTGCAGTCATGACATGTTTGATAATTGCTTAAGTTAATGAGAATTAATTCTATCGTGTCTAATCTAGTTGAGTCACACATGCTCTTGCGTGTGGAGGAAGGATTAGCAAACGCTGTATGTAACTATACACTCAATATTCACTGAAGTATGGGTAGTGGTTGGAATTAAACAGCAGGTGCAATGTACATCAGTAAGCTCTTGTTTGACATTTATACTCATTTTCATTATTAGTTTACTGTTATGCTACACCAGGAACGAAGGAGCGAGGAGACGAGGAATTCTTCAACAAACAGACTTTTAATGGAACACAAGCAGGATCACAGGGAACGTAGGAGACCAGAATAACATATAACAGCGGACGTGAAGACATGGAAACACAGGGCTTATATACAGGGAGAAAACTAGATAATGAATCACACACATCTGGAACTAATAACCTAAACAGGGACAGGAACAGAAACTAACCAAATATGGGCACGAGAGGAGGGCAAACACAACACACGGAGACAGGACTGATATTTACTAGTCATTTGGCCTTTTTTGTGATTTATACATATTTTTTTCCATTGTATGATTATATTATTAGCATGATTGTTAGCATTTCTGCTTGCAGTTATGCTAAAGTTGCAGTGAGTTTTGTGCATGAACCACCACTTTCAGATCCGCCTCAGATCTGCCGTCATTGGAAATGTTCTCCATGTGTTTTGAGATGAAGAAACTCATCTTCATCTACATTCTAATGTAGACCCCAGTTTTTGCACTTTCTTTTGACCAGTTTAATGAAATCCCCCTTGAAAGAGTTCCTCTGGTGCGTGTGCATTCATATGCAGCGTGTTTGGACATGTAGAACATCCCTGCCTGTCATTCGCTCCCAATCTTTAATTAACACTTGGAAATTATGTGCATTTCCTTGGGGGCTGATAAATGAACTTTAAAGCTGATTATATTCTGCAGACCTGATGTTCTGTCGCCCATGTCTTTCTCTCAGGTTTAGCGCTAGAAAAGCCCTTTCACGACTTCCTGTAACAGCAGGAAGCAGAGATGCTGTCCTCAAACCTGTGTCAGTGTGACCAGCCCTGGCAGCTCTCAGAGTTTATTTTATCCCCAGTCAACCCGATGGCATTAATCTCATTTATTCTGCTGCCGAACTCGACTTTCTTCCTCTGAAATCACTCCCTGCACTCTCCGCAGACCCCTGCTGCTGCTTTACCGCTCTCACATGCTTTCATGCTAAGCCATGCGTGGGCTCTTTAAGAAGAACTTCATGAGGATCTTTGCCACTTGCAGATGCGGTAACGACATCGTTAGTAATAGATCTGTGACAGATGCAGCGCTTTTTCAAAGGTGTTTTATGGAGTTATTATCAGTAACTAAAATGAACTAAATGAAAATAAATGTGTTTTATATATATATATATATACATTTTAAAATGTTTATTTATTACATTTTATTACATTTACAAAAATCTTTACATTTTATTATCATTTTATTTATTGTTTATTATCATTTTATTCATAAAAAGAGAGGGAAAATATATTTTATTCTGTCTGAATTTTCTGATTTATGGACTTATAAAAAGAGAAATCCCAAATCTCTCAATAAAAATCTTTTAATATAAAATTATAATTTTAACCTAGTTTTGTCCAGTGTTCTGGAACAAAAGCCCTTCAGTAATGTAGCATGAAGCTAATGATATTGTTCATTGAAGCTCAAAACAGAAGTTTTTTGTATCAGA
>CM050423.1:28750058-28784197 GCA_027564155.1 Gymnocypris eckloni scoliostomus
TATTTTAGTTATTTCAGTACATCAAGTTAAATGGTTCCTTGGAAGCTAGCTGAATTAAAACTTAAAAAAAAATATATGTTAATATTTATGTTGTTTCAAGTAACAAAAATGTATTTTATGGTTATAGTTTTAGTTAATAACCCTTTGGGTTAAATGAATACCTGTACAATCTAAAAGAAATCTAACTTCTAAACATGCAAAAAGTTTTATTTTAGACGCTGTCTTAGAGTTGTTAGTGACACAGTCAGCCAATCAGAAAAGATGATGTGTCAAATACAGTAATGAGGAGCATTATTATAAACCAATGAAATGTAACTATGGGCGGAGCTACTCAGCATGATGCTGCAGAAATGAGACCACGTGATAGATTGTTGAGAGCAAAACTCCGTCTGAGAGCTTGTATCAATTGTTGCTTTATCACTTCAAGTCTGTAGTCATTATAATCAGCTTTATATAAACACTGTTCTGCCCTACAACAGCACAACACAATAGCAATGCTGGCTGTGTGTGTGTGTGTGTGTGTGTGTGTGTGTGTGTGTGTGTGTGTGTGTGTGTGTGTGTGTGTGTGTGTGTGTGTGTGTGTGTGTGTGTGTGTGTGTGTGTGTTTGTGTTTTCTCTCAGGCAGCGCCACAGGCCGTTCATCATGGAGCTGATGTTCACGATCTCATTAGACTCGTCTCTCTAGCCCTCTGTTTCTGTCTTTATAGTGTCGTTCAGAGGATATTAGCATCTGCTGCTTTTTACGGCAATAGCTGACAGAGCGTAAAAACTGACAAAGTTTGAAAACTCACCTTCAATATCAGCACAGTCACAACGGTTCATTACATCACAAATAAAACACTAAAAATGAGAACGGAATCAAAATGTGACGGATCTGTCTGTCCGTGTGCGTAAACTCACAGGTCCTTGTGTGGTTTCTGTGTCGGATTATAGCTGTGCATATTCATCTGATGCATAATGTGTGTGTGAGGTGCTAATTGTAATTCAGGAGGAGAGTGTGTGTGTGTGTGTGTGTGTGTGCGTGTGTGTGTGTGTGTTTGAAGGTCAGTGAAGATCTTAGCACTGTTGCTCTGTACTCAACAAACCTTTGATCCTCCGCTCCGTCCTGTCAGAACCATCCTGACGACATACAGGACACACACGCACACACACACACACACACACACACACACACACACACACACACACACACACACACACACACACACACACACACACACACACACACACACACACACACACACACACACGTGTACCTCTCTCACTGTGTCTCACACACACTCAGTGGCAGGTTTTGTCTGTGTGTACTGTCTTTTATGCGGATGATGTCATCTGTGGAAATCATACATCATAATTTACATACACCTTGCTCAATCTACATTTTTTTTATAATGTTAACACAAGAGAAATCATACAAACTCAATGTTATGTTTTATTTAAAAAATATATATTTTTAGATATAATATAAAATTTCAAACTGACAAATAAATAGTCACATTTAGAATGTTTTAAATATTTCATGCAATTAATGCAATTACTTTTTCAGCTGTTTGATTATGCACCATTGTGTATATATATATATATACATTAGGGATGCACGATATTATCTGACTAATATCAGAATCGGCCGATAATGGCTTAAAAATGTAAATATCGGCATCGGCCCAATATGAATAATTATGCCGATATGTCTTGTAGATAAGAGGAATACATTTATTCACATGTGCTCAGGGTGTGCTAGTGATTATATCACGCCAGCATTGTGGCTCATTAATGAAGCAAATATTGTCTGAATTATGAGGATATTCATTGATTTGGATCGCTGCATTTAAAATGAAATTATAGAGTAACCCCCTCCAACCCCCGGGGTCCTAACGCCTGCTCGGTAACGAGTTTTAATTACATAGGGGGCGCTGTTGGCCTACTTCTAATTAAATGAAAGCAAAATACACAAATAATATTTAGACTGTGTTTCTGATTAAATAAAGCAGTAATTGATGCCATAAAATCATAAGTATGTTTATAGCTCATAGCTATAGCTTACATTAACAAAAATCATAAACATGACTCTTAAATTAAATAGTTTTATATATACTGATTTACTCATTAATGTGTAATATGATTCGTTAAACAAATTCAGATTTTCTGAATTTTTTTAACTCTTTTGCTTTAGAATATTTATAAATGTTAAATCTGCATCTTTCTGAAAACAATAAAAATAAAAATGCAAAAATATAATTTATTAAAAGTTATTTTCAAATCTTCAATGTACTGACATTATAAAATAACTTAATTATTGTTTATATAATTCAAACAAATAATGTCTTGTTAAAAGCTAACCAAAATTAAGAACAATTTGCTTATAATTTCTGCACAGGAGAGACTTGGAGTTATATCGGTATCAGCTATCGCCAAAATAAGTTGAAAAATATCGGCAAAAATCCAATATCGTGCATCCCTAATATATATATACTAAAGCTTATTTATTTTTATAATAATACAATAGTCATATTTAGTCGTTTTTAAATGTTTTATGCTTTAATGCATGTTTTAAAAAGTAGTTAAATCAAATGTAATAAAATAATTTAATTTAAGAAATAATTGACTGAATCATAGTTCAGCCAAAATTCAACGAAGGAAGATATGCAAAATATATAAAGCATTTTTTTTTTTTTGTTTTTTTATATGAAATAATATAATATAGTATAATATAACATAATATCATATAATGTTATTATATATGCATGAATGAATTAACCAAAGACAAGTCAGTCTAGAAAAAATGTACTACACATGCCATAAAATCATTGTGATACAAACAGTGTTACTTCAGCAAGTAATATCATCTAGTTTTACATGTTTCTGTTTAACATGTTAAAAACTGACTTCCCCCTCTAAACTGTACAATAAGACCTGTCTGTGTGTCTTTGTGTGTGCAGTACAAGCAGGTGGAGCAGTACATGTCCTTCCACAAACTGCCAGCGGATATGAGACAGCGGATCCACGATTACTATGAGCACAGATACCAGGGGAAGATGTTTGATGAAGAGAGCATTCTGGGAGAACTGAATGAGCCACTAAGAGAGGTGAGGACGCACAGATGCATGCTGGGAAATGCATGTTATTTATGCATTTTCTGCATGCACTGAATGCATGAATGCTTCATTCCACAATGCAATGAGCTTACGTTGACCTTTCGTTTCCAGTGTGGCGAATGAACAGTAAGTGATTTCAGAAGTCATCTTTAATTGATTAATATGTTTTGCTTTTCACTTCACAGGAGATCATAAACTTCAACTGTCGGAAGCTGGTGGCGTCTATGCCGCTGTTTGCCAACGCAGATCCAAATTTTGTGACGTCAATGCTCACCAAACTTCGCTTCGAGGTCTTCCAACCTTTAGATTACATCATACGAGAAGGAACCATCGGAAAGAAGATGTACTTCATCCAGCACGGCGTGGTGAGCGTCCTCACCAAAGGAAACAACGAGACCAAGCTGTCGGACGGGTCCTACTTTGGAGGTAAAAATTAATCGCAGACATGGAATACAAAAGTGGATCATGCACTCACACAGATACACACACACACACACACACACACACACACACACACACACACACACACACACGCACGCACACACACACGCGCACACACACACACACACACACACACACACACACACACTCACACACACACACACACACACACACACACACACACACACACACACACACACACACACACACACACACACACACACACACACACACACACACACACACACACACACACACACACACACACACACACACACACACACACACACACACACACACAGACTGGAGCTCAGCCATTTCTCCAGCTTTAATATTCATAATGATGGATTAGCCAAAACAATAGCTTTTTGCCTCTAAGCTTTTGGGACAGTCACAGAATCGTGGGATCACAGACGATAAGTGCCCTATTTCTGGGACATTAACACAGATGCATAGCAGGTATTCATCAAGGATGCATTAAACTGATCAAAAGTGACAGTGAAGATTTATATTTCAAACAAATGCTGTTCTTTTGAACTTTCTATTCATTAAAGAATCCTACTAAATTAAATGTATCAACGTTTCCACAGAAATATGAAACTGCATAACTGTTTTTAACATTGATAATAATCAGAAATTGTTTCTTGAGCAGTAAATCAGAATATTATTATGATTTCTGAAGATCATGTGACACTGAAGACTGTAATGATGCTAAAAATTCAGCTTTGATCACAGAACTAAATTACATCGCACTATATATTCAAAAGAAAACATTACTTGAAATTGTAATAATATTTCACAATATTACTGTATTTTTCATCAAATAAATGCAGCCTTGATGAACAGAAGAGACTTCTTTAAAAAACATGTGCATATTTTTTATATATTTATAATATATCATTTATAGGTGACATTTTACAATAAGGTGTCATTTATTAACAACCAACAATGAGCAATATATATTTTTCAGCATTCATTAATCTTTGTTTAATAAAGTTTTAACAAAAACAATTATTCATTGTTTTAGTTCACAGCACATTAACCGATGTTAACAGATATAACTTTAAAAATGTATTACTAAAAGGTATAATTAAGATTATATTAATTAAGATTACAATCATTTAAAATTAAGACAAAATTTGAGATAAGATAATAATGTCTGCTGTCTGTGATGTCATTAGGGAAGCTTTGTGACTGTAGGTGCGTCCCAAAACATGTACTTATGCACTTTTCTATGATGTTTTGAATATAAATAGTGCAAGTAAGGTGTTCATGTTGAAAAGTGCACTTTTTATATACCTGGATGATGCACTTAAATTACCGGAAAAAACTAAGTGTGGATTGTTGAACACATCATGCACTCAACTGTCACAGATTTAATTATAGCGAAAGGTGACGGGCTATCAGACTCAGATTATGAATGATAAAATAACCTTATTTAATTATCACACTACATAGTTGAGTGCATATATGCATAGTGTACAGTGCATCAGTATGTGTGTGTTCTGGCGTTTTGTTGTCATGATATAATTTTCCTGTGTTCCTGATTTATTAGTCACACCATTTATTAGTCCAAGCAATGTGAATACAGCCTTAGATGAGGTCAAAGGTCAGGACTGCAACTCTCGACACCCTTTCATCTGCTTCACTTCATCGAGTGGTTTCTGTTTAAATAGTGAGGCATTTAGCCGCCTGTGACCCGTCCACCCAAGGCTAATTACAGCTCATGTACTCTCCAGCGACCTCTGACCTCGTCCCGTGGGAACGCTGATGGAAATAATGGAAAGATAACACGCAATCCATCTCTGTCGTTAATCTGCATTTCACATAGCTACATGCTCCTGACAATCTTCAAGTCATTCCTGGCAGCAGTGCATGCTGGGAAAGGAATGGAGAGCCGTGGAGAATTTGTTTTTAACCCAAGTCATTCGCTCATGAAATTATTTTATGTAACGGCTCTTTAGGGGAATGTGAGATTTTACAGTCCTGGTGTCTGTTATTTATTACTTATGTGACACTGGCTTTGGCCAAAACAAGTTGACTAAGAAGACAGCATATGCTACTGGCTTCACATGGAGAACTTAAACTGCTGTCTGTGTAGGCAGCTCGTTAGGGTTTGGAACAAATCATCACATAAATAAGGGAGTAAGAAACATGCATGAGCTCGTCTTTAAACGGCACACATGAGAACTCACCAATGCCCTCGTGATTCCTGTGATTATGTTGGCCATCAATGATTCAAATGCAGAGGCTGATGATAATTATGGACATGCTGTTTATACCAAGTCATGTGACTCGCTCTCCATAATGAGGTTGCATGGTTGAGCTTGACATAATGAGGAGGGATGAATATGAAAGAAGATAAGAGCAAGATAGGCCAGGTTTATTTATTTATGTATGTATTTATTTATTTATTTAATTTGTAAGAAAACGTGAATGTTATTTGGTCAATGTTATGGTATTGTTATGTGGTTGTTGGGGTGTTCTTGAGTGTTGAGTGTTGAGTGTTGCTAGGGGGTATCTTGAGTGTTCTGGATGGTTGCTAGGTGGTTTTTAGGCTGTTTTGAGTGGTTGCTACTAGGGTGATTTGGATGGTAGGTGGTTTCTAGGGTGTTCTGGCTGGTTGTTAGGGTGTTTTGGATGGTAGGTGGTTTCTATGGTGTTCTGGCTGGTTGTTGTGGTGTTTTAGATGGTAGGTGGTTTCTAGGGTGTCCTAGCTGGTTGTTAGGGTGTTTTGGATGTTAGGTGGTTTCTAGGGTGTTCTGGCTGGTTGTTATGGTGTTTTAGATGGTAGGTGGTTTCTATGGTGTTCTGGCTGGTTGGTATGGTGTTTTGGATGTTAGGTGGTTTCTAGGGTGTTCTGGCTGGTTGTTAGGGTGTTTTGGATGGTAGGTGGTTTCTAGGGTGTTCTGGCTGGTTGTTATGGTGTTTTAGATGGTAGGTGGTTTCTAGGATGTCCTGGCTGGTTGTTGTGGTGTTTTGGGTGGTTGGTGGTTTCTAGGGTGTCCTGGCTGGTTGTTTTGGTGTTTTAGATGGTGGGTGGTTTCTAGGGTATCCTGGCTGGTTGTTATGGTGTTTTAGATGGTTGCTGGTTTCTAGGGTGTTCTGGCTGGTAGTTAGGGTATTTTGGATGGTAGGTGGTTTCTAGGGTGTTCTTGGCTGGTTGTTAGGTGTTTTGGATGGTTGATTTTTTTTCTAGGGTGTTCTGGCTGGTTGTTATGGTGTTTTAGATGGTTGGTGGTTTCTAGGGTGTTCTGGCTGGTTGTTAGGGTGTTTTGGATGGTTGGTGGTTTCTAGGGTGTTCTGGCTGGTTGTTAGGGTGTTTTGGATGGTTGGTGGTTTCTATGGTGTCCTGGCTGGTTGTTATGGTGTTTTGGATGGTAGGTGGTTTCTAGGGTGTCCTGGCTGGTTGTTATTGTGTTTTGGGTGCTTGGTGGTTTCTAGGGTGTCCTGGCTGGTTGTTGTGGTGTTTTGGTGGGTAGGTGTTTTCTATGGTGTCCTGGCTGGTTGTTAGGGTATTTTGGGTGGTAGGTGGTTTCTAGGGTGTCCTGGCTGGTTGTTATTGTGTTTTGGGTGGTAGGTGGTTTCTAGGGTGTCCTGGCTGGCTGTTATTGTGTTTTGAGTGGTTGGTGGTTTCTAGGGTGTCCTGGCTGGTTGTTAGGGTGTTTTGGATGTTAGGTGGTTTCTATGGAGTTCTGGCTGGTTGTTAGGGTATTTTGGATGGTAGGTGGTTTCTAGGGTGTCCTGGCTGGTTGTTAGGGTGTTTTGATGGTTAGGTGGTTTCTAGGGTGTTCTGGCTGGTTGTTATGGTGTTTACATGGTAGGTGGTTTCTGGGTGTTCTGGCTGGTTGTAATGGTGTTTTAGATCAAAAGAGTGGTTTCAAGTGTCTTTTCTGGTCTGTTAGATATGTTTTAAACCACTGACTGTAACTAGGGTGTTCTGGCAGCACTAGTGATGGTGTTTTACTGATGGAATAAAGGTGGTTTTAGGATGTCCTGGCTGGTTGTTATTTGTGTTTTGGGTGGACCATCGCTGTTTACATGTGTCCTGGCTGGTTATTTTGGTGTTTTAGATGGTGGGCAGGTTTCTAGGGTATCCTGGCTGTGTTGATATGTGTGTTTTAGATGGTTGCTGGTTTCTAGGGTGTTCTGGCTGGTAGTTAGGGTATTTTGATCTGGAAGCAGGTGGTTTCTGGAAAATCCTGGATCCGTTGTTAGGTGTTTTAGATGGTTGGTGGTTTCTATGGTGTCTCATCTGGTTGTTAGGGTGTTTTGAGATGGTAGGCAGAATTTCTAGGATGTGTGTGTGTGTGTGTGTGTGTGTGTGTGTGTGTGTGATGGTTGCTAGTTGGTTTCTGGGAGTTCTGAGTGGCTATTGTCTTAAATCAAAAGAGTCCTGCATCTTCAAGTCTCTTTTCTGGTCTGTAGATATATTTAAACCACTGACTGTAACTATGAGCTGCAGCACTAGTGAGGCTCTGCACTACTGAAGAATAAACAGTCTCTTTGATATGCTTTATTTTGACACTCACACGCTGCAGGTGGACCATCGCTGTAATACATGTGCCGTCAGACTTTGATATAAAATCAATCTGCAGCATTTTTCTCAGAGCGCAGCTGGAGTGTCTAACTTATGCCTTACATCTGATACTGTTGTAGAGATCAGTTAAATGTCATGATTGGGACGGAGTGAGAACATTTTAATAATAATATTATTATTCTTAATAATAAAATAAGATATATCTCAGCCTGTTTATGACACTCAAGGTCAAACATGCATCATGGTGTCTCCTCATTGTTATCATCTTGAGATCTGAGACAGACAGAATCGCACGAGTGTGTGTGTGTGTGTGTGTGTGTGTGTGTGTGTGTGTGTGTGTGTGTGTGTGTGTGTGTGTGTGTGTGTGTGTGTGTGTGTGTGTGTGTGTGAACTAGTTTTAAAGTGGAGGAAGTGATTTCACGACAGTGACTCGTGAATATTAATAATGTCGTGCATGCCTTGCTGGGTACTGGGCACTAACTGTCCATTCACATACGTTATTAATATTCAAGAGGCAAACCTTCACTTGGGATTTGAAATTCAGGCATTGTGCACATTTTTTATTTGAAAGGCCACAAGTTCACATCACACTGACCTGGCATTGAGAAAGAATATCAGACCAACTTTGATAAAAAAAAAAAAATGTTATGCCATTTTTCTGAGCACACATATTCTAACTTATGCCTTACATCTCCAAGATACTTTTATATAGAGATCACTAGGAATTATGCAGAAATGACAGGAACTTATAATTATAATAATTATTATTATCTAATAAGCCCATATCTGATACATTTTATTTATTTTGACTATTCTGGGCAATATGTCATCAAGGTCATCTTACATGCATCATTATTATTATATAGCTTTATGTGGCTTATCCAATCGATCTATTGATAAATTCTTATCATTCTTGTAATTCATGTGTATTGTGACTAATCTGTGTGTGTGTGTGTGTGTGTGTGTACATGGTGTGTGTGTGTGTTAAATAAATAATTATTTAATATACTGGTGTGTATCCACAAATAGTGTGTGTGTGTGTGTGTGTGTGTGTGTGTGTGTGTGTGTGTGTGTGTGTGTGTGTGATCTCATTATAATTGTGTGTGTGTGTGTGTGTGTCTGTCTGTCTGTGTCCGTTGTATGTCTGAAGTTGTGTGTGTGTCCATGTCCATATCTGTGTGTGTGTGTGTGTGTAATGTGTGTGTGTGTGTGTGTCCAGCCATGTCTGTGTGTGTGTGTGTGTGTGTGTGTGTGTGTGTGTGTGTTTGGTTTGTGGTTTTGTCAAATGGCAGTGTGTGAGGCTGCTGTGCTTATAATCCTCTCACGGCTCGAGCTCTGTGACTCTCATTACACACTGAAATTGAGTGGTTTTATAGGGAACGTGTTGCAGGTTCACTGACTCATTTTGCTCATTTATTCTGGCTTATTTGTTCCTTTTTAAGTCAGAGATCAGCTGTTGAATGCATCACGCTAATGGAAACGCTGCCGTGAGATAAACTGAGGTCAATGTGAGATCACAAAATCATTCTGGAACAAATCCACTGTCACTTCTGTGCGTCCGGCCGGCATGTCATTCCAATGCCACGGCAAACAGGAAAATATTACTCAGGAGGCAAATACAACCGAGTCAATAGTCGTCATACAGTAAGAATACTGACTCTGACTGCAGCTCGAGTATTGATTAGTGCTGCGAATCTTACCGTTTCATTCAGATTCGAGGATTCGTGTTCGCAGTTCTCGATGCTTTCTAATGTGGTTCTGCATATGAATTGTTAATAAATAGAATTATTAGTCATCTAAAATCCAAATATTGACTTTCTGTCTTGTCTTTGAAAAGATTTGTTCGGCGTATGTAAATTGATTTCTTCCCCCGTCCCTAATATTGATGTTTGGCACTTAAGAAGCGGAGAGGATTGTGGGTATTGGTTGTTTAGCAGCCAGTGGTTTTGTTCTTCTCTGGAGGGCAGCAGAGGGCGGTGTTGCCAGATCTGCACCCCGATAAAAATGGGGCGTAATTCTGCTGATCCGCCGTGACAGATGAGGTCTGCCAGTCCTCTAAGCTCTGAGTGGCATTTAGTGCTTCAGCTGTGGATTACAGAACACTTTTAATCCAAAAAGGGGGGAAGGATAGTTGTTTTTGAGCGTGTGTTTGTATTTCTCCTTGATAGAGAGTCAGCATGATCAGCTCTGGGTGTGTTTGGAGAAAGACGTGATCGGACGTGTGTTTTCTGGTCTGCACACACAGGTTCACCAAAGGTTCATGCTGAACAGTGGAGTTATGGAAGCTCAGGGTCATTTCTGGCAGAATTTGATAGAGTTGTCTGTGTCATGCAGCTTTAATGCTGGAACCGTGTGTGTGTGTGTGTGTGTGTGTGTGTGTGTGTGTGTGTGTGTGTGTGTGTGTGTGTCTGTGTCTGTGTCTGTGTCTGTGTCTGTCTGTGTGTGTGTGTGTGTGTGTGTGTGTGTGTGTGTGTGTGTGTGTGTCTGTGTCTGTGTCTGTGTCTGTGTCTGTGTCTGTGTCTGTGTCTGTGTCTGTGTCTGTGTCTGTGTCTGTGTCTGTGTGTGTCTGTGTGTGTCTGTGTGTGTGTGTGTGTGTCTGTGTCTGTGTCTGTGTGTGTGTGTGTGTGTGTGTGTGTGTGTCTGTCTGTCTGTCTGTGTGTGTCTGTGTCTGTGTCTGTGTCTGTGTGTGTGTGTGTGTGTGTGTGTGTGTGTGTGTGTGTGTGTGTGTGTGTGTGTGTTGAGATGAGCTAAGATAATAATTTATGTTAGATACATGTACTGTTGGCATTGTTGTGCTTTAATATGAATTTTCCATTTAAATACAGCAAATTCAGTTTATATTTAACTACTTCATAAGTTGTACATTGACTTCTTGAATGAAAAATAAAAATCTGAAGAAATACTATAATCTCACAACCTTTCCATCATAAAATGCTTATAGATGCCTTTTATAAATGCAAATAATATAATTTATAATATTTATTATCATTTGCAGTGTTAGCCTAAAGAAAAGAGAGAAAAGATATTGCCAGCCTGATTGTTTATGCATTTTATGTATTCAATGTATTATAATTATAAATTCTAGTAATACAAATAAAATTGTCATAAATGCAATTATAATAATTTATAAAAAATTGCATTTTAACCTACATAATAAAATAATAACAACTCTGACATTATCAAATGCTTATAAATACATTTTGTAAATGCAAATTATTATAATTATAAATGCAAATAATAGTAAGTTATCATATTAAATGCATTCATAATAATTTACTTATTATAATTTGCATTATTACCCTAAAGAGAAAATGTATTCTTATAACTCTGCCAATATGCAATGCTTAAAAAACATTTATAATGCAATTTTTGTAAGTATAAATGCAAATAATAATAAGAAATGATCATATAAAATGCATTTATAATAATTTATTTATTATAATTAGCATTGATAACCTTAAAAAACAATAGTCTTAATACTCTGCCAGTATGAAATGCTCATTTTTATAAATTCAAATAATAAGTCATGCATTTTCATCATATTTTCATAAGTTTATGTTGTTAAACGCGTTTATAATAATGTATTATGTATTGCAATTTGCTCTTCTCAGAACTCTGCCAGTATGAAATGCTCATTTTTATAAATGCAAATAAGAAGTCATGCATTTTCATCCTATTTTCATCAGTTTATGGTGTTAAATGCGTTGTAATTTGCTCTTCTCAGAACTCTGCCAGGATCTCCAGTATGTGGCAGAAGTGCACTCTGATGTGTTTATGTCTTCTCTCGTTCAGAGATCTGTCTGCTGACACGAGGCAGACGCACCGCCAGCGTCCGGGCCGACACATACTGCCGTCTGTACTCTCTGTCTGTGGACAACTTCAACGAGGTCCTGGAGGAGTATCCCATGATGAGGAGAGCGTTTGAGACCGTCGCTGTGGACCGCCTGGACCGCATCGGTAAGACGTTTAGCACACTACTCATACTACTAACAGTATGTATCCAGAATACTAACAGTATGTATCCAGAATACTAACAGTATGTATCCAGAATACTAACAGTATGTATCCAGAATACTAACAGTATGTATCAGAATACTAACAGTATGTATCAGAATACTAACAGTATGTATCCAGAATACTAACAGTATGTATCAGAATACTAACAGTATGTATCCAGAATACTAACAGTATGTATCCAGAATACTAACAGTATGTATCCAGAATACTAACAGTATGTATCCAGAATACTAACAGTATGTATCCAGAATACTAACAGTATGTATCCAGAATACTAACAGTATGTATCCAGAATACTAACAGTATGTATCCAGAATACTAACAGTATGTATCCAGAATACTAACAGTATGTATCCAGAATACTAACAGTATGTATCCAGAATACTAACAGTATGTATCCAGAATACTAACAGTATGTATCCAGAATACTAACAGTATGTATCCAGAATACTAACAGTATGTATCCAGAATACTAACAGTATGTATCAGAATACTAACAGTATGAAATCAGAATAGTCTAACAGTATGTATCAGCCAATTGAAACTGAAGTTAACTAAACTCTCACTCTCTCTTGTGTCTAATGTCTCACGATGGAGTGTAATTTCTCTGTCAGCGTCTCGGGTTTATTGAGTCAGTCAGTCTGGGCTCGTGAGGGTCTCACTGTGTTTATTTTCCTCAGTAGGAGGGAACACGCTCTTGTCTGTCACCGTAAACATCCACATCCAGCTCCCTCATCCCACACACCGTGGTAAAAACATGAATCATTTGATAGCAGAGCTGTTCGCTCAATGCGAGACTACAAGAGGGCTTATTATAGACGACACACTGGAGAAACTCCACATAAACCACCATGTATAAGGACTGATATGTACGTTCTCTTCATTCCCGAACACTCGCATCCTCTTGCTTGCTGCAGTGCAAGCCCACGCTGCTCTCAGTCTCTCATAACGTACAGACAACGGTAATTAATTACAGATTAAATAGATCTGCATCTGTATTGAAATGAATTGAGGTTCACACAGGTTGTGTCCCTGCGGTGTAGCACTGCTTAATCACTCCTCTTCCTATCAGAAAATGGCCTCAACTCTAATCCAATTTGTAGTTTAGCAGATTATTATGAAGAAAATAAGAATCATTGAATTATTATTACAGATTTGTTTCATACAATCTGCATTGGGGCATTCTGGGTAGGACAAAGAGATCATCCTAAAATAATATGTTTTGTTTACTGTATTATTATAAATATAATATATAAATATACTGTAAATTATAAATGATATTTAATTTATATGTAAATGTAATATGTAATAAGTGTTTTTGGATCTAAATAGGAAGCAAACTATGAAATAATCAATCAGTATTTCTTTCATATTGTTCCTCAAGGATCAATTCTGGGCCCTATCCTGTTTAGTTTGTATATTAATGACTTGCCGCTGTGTTCATCTGTTAGTGTTTAAATGTATGCAGTTTTATATGTGCATGCTAAAAACATACAACAAGCAGCAAACATGCTAACGGAGGTATTAGTCCATGTCAACAGAGTAACTCATATTTACATTTGAATATAAGCAAAGCTGTTTGTATGTATTTCTCACAAAAACAACGGTGATTCCTCATGCTGATGTATCAGTTAAATGAGAAAAACTTAAGATTGTTTCTGATTTTAAATATGTAGGAATAATTTTAGATTCCCAACTGACATTTCAAAAAGCATGCCTGCCAAAAAGTGAGCCAAAATTATTCTATTTCAACTGGCAAACTTCAGGCATATAAGACCATGCTTAACAATAAAAGCAGCAAAACTTGTCATCCACTGAATGGTTGTTGTGCAGACGGACTGGTCTGAGTATTTCACAGAAACTGCTGATCTACTGGGATTTTCACACACAACCATCTCTAGGGTTTACAGAGAATGGTCAAAAAAAGAGAGAATATCCAGCGAGCAGCAGTTGTGTGGATGAAAATGTCTTGTTGATATCAGAGGTCAGAGGAGAACGGACAGACTGGTTAGAGATGATAGAAAGACAACAGTAACTCAAATAACCACTCGTTACAACCAAGATCTGCAGAATACCATCTCTGAACACACAACACATCGAACCCTGAAGCAGATGGACTCCAGCAGCAGAAGACCACACCGGGTGCCGCTCCGGTCAGATAAGAACAGCACACGGAGGATACAATTCACACCGGATCACCAAAATTAGACAACAGAAGATTAGAAACACGTTGCCTTTTCTGATGAGTCTTGATTTCTGCTGCAACATTCAGATGGTAGGGTCATAATTTGGTGTAAAGAACATGAAAGCATGGATCATCCTGCCTTGTCTCAACGGTTCAGGCTGGTGGTGGTGGTGTAATGGTGTGGGGATATTTTCTTGGCACACTTTGGGTCTCTTAGTACCAATTGAGCATCGTTTAAACACCACAGTCTACCTGAGTATTGATGCTGACCATGTCCATCCCTTTATGACTACAGTGTACCCATCTTCTGATGTACTTCCAGCAGGATAATGCACCGTCACAAAGCTCAAATCATCTCAGACTGGTTTCTTGAACATGACAATGAGTTCACTTTACTCAAATGTCCTCCACAGTCACCAGATCTCAATCCAATAGAGCACCTTTGGGATGTGGTGGAACGAGAGATTCACATCATGGATGTGCAGACGACAAATCTGCAGCAACTGTGTGATGCTATCATGACAATATGACCAAAATCTCTGAGGAATGTTTCCAACACCTTGTTGAATCTATGACATGAAGAATTAAAGTTCTATATAATTATATACATTACTCATGCATATAATTGTCTTCGCAATAATTTACTACAATTTATTCTATTTATAAATTAATTATAAATGATTATATATATTTAAGAATTTATTATAAAGGATAAATATTATAATATTATTTATATAATAAAAATATTTAATCATATATACACACACACACACATACACACAGACACAGGGATATATTTCTAGAGATTAACCCAAATAATAACAATTCATAAATTAAAATCAGCACAGCTGTAGTTTGAAATAAATCAAGTATACTCTTTAAAAGCATGTTTTTTTCTATCACTGTATTGCCTGAAGAGCAAAAGTCTCTTATGTCGTGCTCGGCTCCGCACCGGCCCCAGTGCGATTACAGTAGTAAGTGATAGCGTGACATTACCAAACATAGCAAAGTGCCCTCTGCTCATCCAGGCTCTTGCTCTCGTTTATATCGGTCCGGCGTGAGGTAGAGGTCATGTCTGCACTCTTGTTTTTGTACTCTTTCTTATCTGGGGCTCAGCAGTGAGGAGCAGTCAAACTCAGGCGGGTCAGTCTGTAGAAATGATCTGCCCCCTGCTACGCTGAGCTATTTCCATTCAGCCTGTGTCCTCACCACGAGCGACCCCTCCGTCTCTGATTGCGCTCGGAGCCGACCTGAGGCGAGCCCAGGCTCCAGGACTGTTTAACAGGAGTGATGTGGTGTGTGAGATGAATCAAAGCACTGTTGAAACAGTAGACATATCGAACAGAGTGCTGCGTTTGATATTTAATATTCAAGGCATCGCCTGAGGGTGAATAATACATTTTTTAGTGGGTATTAAAAAAAATGATCAGTTTGAAGGAAGAATGCAGCTAAAATACAAACAAATGACTTCGTACAGACATTCATACACCTTGTGTGTGTATATAACCCATATACATGTGTGTGTGTGTGTGTGTGTGTGTGTGTGTGTGTGTGTGTGTGTGTGTGTGTGTGTGTGTGTGTGTGTGTGTGTATATAACCCATATACATATATATGTGTGTGTGCGTGTGTGTGTGTGTGTATATAACCCATATACATGTATGTGTGTGTGTGTGTGTGTGTGTGTGTGTGTGTGTGTGTGTGTGTGTGTGTGTGTGTATAACACATATACATATATGTGTGTGTGTGTGTGCGTGCGTGTGTGTGTGTGTGTGTGTCATACTCATACACCATAGAATTATAGAACAGAATATAGTTACAACAAAACTATGGTAATACCATGCTATTATGTTAAAAATAGTACCATGACACATTGATATATACTGTACCATGGTACTGAACAATTACCATATTTGCATACCATAGAATTATAGAACAGAATATAGAGTTACAACAAAATCACAGTATTATCATGCTATCATCTCCACAAACAGTACTTGTTCTTAGTGTTGTAAATAAAATATATGTTTTCTGCAGACTACAAATCAGATTTTTTTGTCTTTCATCTCTTAGGGAAGAAGAACTCTATTCTCCAGCACAAGGTCCAACATGATATGAATTCAGGGGCTTTGAACTACCAGGAAAGTGAGATCATCCAGCAGATCGTGCAGCACGATCGAGACATGGCTTACTGCGCCAACCTGATGCAGAGTCCGTCGCCGCCTGCTCCTCCGTCCCCTACTCCCGTCATCTGGGCTCCTCTGATCCAAGCGCCTCTACAAGCTGCTGCCGCCACCACATCGGTCGCTATTGCACTAACCCACCACCCCCACCTCCCCGCCACTCCTCTTCCGACCTCCGGTGTCTGTTCTCGGATCGAGAAACGAGCCGCCCAGCCTGCTGAAGAGGTTTCAGACAGTCGCACCTAAATCCAGGAGGTCCAGGATCAGCTGGCGACTCTCCATCCGGTTCCCCATCAAAGATTCGTCCGGGACTCGATACGCCACTTCTCGCATCCTTCCGGGTGCAGTATTCATCTGGAGCCACCGCTTCCAGCCAGCAAGCCGGAATTTCATCATTTCCATTCGGAAGCTTGTCTTCTTCATCGGCGTCTCCGACTTCTAGCATCGCACAGCTCCATTCTCAGCCAAGACAAAAGCAAGCCGTCGCTCCCAGCACTCCTCCGCAATCGGGACATCTCCAAGCAGGATTTCCAACTGGGATCTTGGCTACAACTTCATCGAATACTAGCCCTCTCTCCACAGGCTTGTTCAGCCACACACCCAGTCAATTGCTGCATGGCCAACCCCCACCAAAACCCTCTCAAACGGGCTCCCTGCAGCAGTTTGCTACCGGTGGGGGCAAGACTTCCACTGGGTTGAACCTCTTCCACACTCCCCCACCCGGATCCCCTGCTTCCAGCTGTTCCCAAGCCCCCGAGACTTCCACGTCATTCCAGATCCCGCCCACTTTATCCACTTACCTTCCTTTGGAAAGGTCAGCGCTGGCCTCGCTCGCTCAGTACGGCTCAGCGAACGCCTCGCCTTGCTACACCCCTCTAGCCTTGAGTCCAACCATCCAGAGCCCCGTCACGGGGAGAACTTTCCACTACAGTGACCCTTCCAGCGCCACCGGCTCCCACACCTCCCTGCTCCTCCCGCAGTCCTCCTGCCCCGGCCAGCTCCCGGGTCACCACTCTTCCGGCACAGACTCTCCGCTGGGCCGCTTTTATGAGGATTTGAACATACTGTCCAGCTCCCATCCCATAGAGGCAGCGGGCCAGTCTTCCCCTCGGGAGCCTGGTTACTGCCTCTCGCCGTATTCGTCCCCGACGCTCACCCCCAAACCCTGTAGCTCGGTATCAGGGCACATGGTCGGCCCCATACAGACTCCACCGGGCTCTCGAGGCCAAGCTCGTTCTATAGGGACATCACCTGCACTTTCTCTCCCGCGCGCCTCCGACGGCGACCCATCCGAACTAGAACCGCTCCGTTCGAAGCTCCCTTCCAATTTGTGAGGCTAAATCACACCCTCCTAACTCAGTAATAGCGATCTTCCTCTGTGTGGCGTTTGACGTTTTCGTTCATTATCTCTATATCAGCACTGTGTTTTAATCTTAATCATTTTAAATATATAAATATTACTGTGATTTTAAGAAGATGAGAACTACCGAGTTAACTTAGAGCTTTAGATTTCTCTTTCGTTTTGCTTTGTTATCCTCCTTTTTCACTCATGAATATATATATATGGAATTATATATTTAAATATATGTTAATCAGTCTATAGGAGGGTGTGAAATGCTAAATATATTGAGACCTAAGGACAATTGTTTATTTTATGCCTATGCCAAATGCATCCGCAAGAGTTTGGTTATTAATACTGACGTGGACAGGAAGACTCTTTTGCAGGAACCTATGCACTCACGCCTGCATATGAAAACTGATTTTTGTCTGATCCAAAACACCTTTTTAGTCACCCAATGAGTATCACATATTGCTGATCTTGAATCTAAGGGGTTATTTAAGGAATTGTACCTGTCTATTCATCCTGCAAATGTTTTGGGACCTTCCAAGGTGGAGAGGAGAACATAGGAAAGCCAAAAAAATTCCCAAATCAACGTTCTCTTAACATTTCTTTGTTTTCTTTCAGCCACACTGTAGTAATATCAGCGGGCATTGAGATGGCGTCAGGGGAGAGGGTTTGAGAAACATCCCAACTAAATCACAATTCACTTGTGTCTTCCAGGATCATATGACAGTGTAGCCCTGCAGACTGTGTGTGTGTGCGTGTGTGTGTGTGCGTGTGTGTGTGTGTGTGTGCGTGTGTGTTACATATTGATGCAAGTGGCAATCAATTTAGACTTACCAAGAATAGTTTTGCCTTGTCACAGCAGAGAAATGGAAAACATTTCTTGTTTGTACATAAAATAAGCCAACAACATTAGTCAAAAAAGCTGCTCAAAGGTGATTTTGTTTGTTTTTCTTGGTCTTTAGCTGCTAATCGATTAGGTGGAATGGAGTGAAGGATTTTGAATGTACCGTGTAAGTCCAAACTATGACGATCAAATCCGTTCAGGGCTGGTGATTGAAGATCTCAGCAGACGTCCGTCACACACACCTGAGTCCCTCACAGGTCACGACTCTCAGCCACAGCGTTCTGATTTAAAAGGACAGATAGGCACGTTTGGGGCGACCTTTGACCCTTGTCAGCTTGAGAACAGGTCAACACAATGACCAGCATCAGACAGGCGGGACGGAATTGTAATGATGCCCAAAACATGATTACGTTTAAAAAAAATATATATATATACACACACACACACACACACACACACACACACACACACACACACACACACACACACACACACACTACCATTCAAACGTTTGCAATCAGTAAAGAAAGTTTTTTAAAGAAGTCTCTTCTGCTCAAGTCTGCACTTATTCGATCAAAAATACTGTAAAAGCAGTGATATTTAATACTATGAATAAATATAAATAAAGTTTAAGATATTGTTTTATTTTTAAACATATTTAAAAATATAATTTATTCCTGTGATGGAAAAGTTGAATTTTCATAAGCCATTACTTCAGTCTTCAGTATCACATGATCCTTCAAAACTCATTCTTATATTCTGATATATTATCAATGTTAGAAACAGTTTATATTAACCTGTGATACTTTTTTCAGAATTCTTTGATAAATAAAACGTTACAAATCTTTTGTAACAATATAAAGGTCTTTACTATCACTTTTGATAAATACATTGATGAATAAAAAGTATTAATGTCTTTTTTTATTATAGATCTTACTAATCCCAAACTTTTGAATTATAGTGTATATAACACAATATACCGTATATTTGAATGACTGATCTGTAAATGGATAGTTGACAAGAAATTATAATTTTTCAATATCTAGAAAATATTTTTTTATTTCTAACATTCAGAAAGTCAAAAGTTATAATTTTTTATAAATGAAAATGTGTTATTTGGTTTATTTATTATTGTATTTATTCATTTATCCTATATATACAGTATATAACATTACTTTTAGTTAGTCCAGCAGTTTGAGAGATTATTTTTGTCAACTGAATCTACAAATGTTGACATTTTGTGGCAGAAAGGAGTATGTTATTAGAAATCTAACATACTAGAGTGTTCTGGGTCATTGCATTCTGGAGAATCATTCATATGTGGAGCACAAACCGCGTGGACCTTTCTGTCAGAGAAATCGTTTTCTCTGTAACATAAATGAGTCACTGTGTTATTTCTAAAGGCCTATTTGAGATTTTTCTTTCTCACCCTCAGTGTGTCGCGAAGTGAAATACAGTATACACACCTGAGAGCGTCTGACCTGAGGAAAGTTCATAAGTTGTATAAACTCCTCAACTTCTGAGACGGGGGGGAGAAAGACAGACGGGAAGCTCAAATGCAACGAGACGCTGATGTATTGAGGAGGTGATGTGTGCTGACTGGCAGCCAGGGGCCCGGCAGGTAGCAGGACCCCCGCGGGACGCTCACCGCGGTGAGAGGTTTGTTCGGGGAGTCTCCGGTCTTGTGATTGTTTCTCAGGGCTCTCAGAAGTTTCCGGAGGGGGTAGAATATTGACTGTAGAGTATTTGAGAATTTTCTTTGTGACAGTTGCATAAATAAATGAAAACACAAAGGGAGCTGGGAAGTAGAAAGGGAAGGAATCAAGGCAAACGAGTGACTGATTAGAGAAGCGTAGCATGAAATCCAGAGCAGAGCCGTCAAACAAGATACTGTCACTCACCAGTTCAGAATCAGACATTTCAGATTTCAACTATCAGAATGACTCATTGTCAGATATTTAGTTTAAAATGCTAATCAAATCTTTCTAGAAGATGCAAAGGTGAGCATTGAAATGACTCGTCTCATCGTGCTTTGAGCTACTGGCGACTGATGATGTTCCCTTTTAAGAATTTGGGGTGTTATTCATGGAGCACGAGCAGAACATTTCTGTGTAAATCACACACTTCTATTCAAAACACTTTTAATGCTCATCAAGGCTGCGTTTATTTGATCAAAAATACAGTAACAAACTGAACAATTATTACCATTTAAAAATAAGTGTTTTCTATGTGAATATATGTTAAAATGCAATATATTTCTGATGATAAAGCTGTATTTTCAGCATCATTACTCCAGTCTTCAGTGTCACATGATCTTCAGAAATCATAATAATATTCTGATTTGCTGCTTAACAAACATTTCTGATTATTATCAATTTTTGCTGAGACTGAGATTTTATTTTCCAGGATCTTTGATGAAAAGAAAGTTCAAAAGAACAGCATTTGTTTCAATGGAAATCCTTTATAACATAAATGTCTTTACTGTCACTTTTGGTCAATTTAATTCATTCTTGATGAATTTAAAAAACCTTACTAACTCCAAACATTTCGTTCAAACTAATCTTTCTTACATAACTGGCACATTTGATTAAATGATATGTACAAAGCTAATAATATATGATTCATGTCCTGCTTGTGTTTCATAAATAAGGCCTATAGATATTGCATACTCTATTATAACTTTGCTTCTGTCTATTATAGCTAAGCACTTTCCCGTGACTCTATTTGTCCTAAAGGAACATGGAAACTCTTTTACTGAGCGTCACATGATATGATTCCCTGCCGTTGCTTTCTGAGTGATTCAGAGACGTATTTACAGACGCAGCAGGAAGTCCAATCTGGACACGATCCACCTGGCAACATGCAACGCTTCGATTTGTCTGCCAGTTTTCAGAACACAATTCTAATTCCATTTGGGAGCATTCCCAATTCCGATGGCTAATCTTACGCCGCTCCGATTGCTTTGTGCCGTGAAGGAGCGCTTGTGAAACAGCTCTGTAGACGGTAATAAAATCAATGGCAGTGATTGAGGATTAGATTTCACACTTACATGCGTGCTTTGACTGGCACCATCCTCTCTATTTCATGCCTACAAATGTGTTCTGAGTGTGTCAAACTGACACGGGTCACAGGTGTGCATAACCCAGACAGAACCAGAGAGCGGTACATCACCGGTAGCTGCTGCTGATGAGGACTCATGCTCTGACCTTTGACATTGTAAGGCACAAAAACAGACAGAAGAGCAGAAGCTGGTGCACTGATGGTAATTACAGGAATCGTTCACATGAAAATATCCTCACTCTCAGATGTAGATGAGTTTATTTCTTCATCGGATTTGGAGAAATGTACATCACTTGTTCACCAATGGATGCTCTGCAGTGAATGGGTGCCGTCAGAATGAGAGTCCAAACAGCTGATAACATCACAATAATCCAAACCGCTCCAGTCATCAGTTAACATCTTTAGAAACCAAAAGTTGCATGTTTGTAAGAAACAAATCCATCATTAAGATGTTTTTATCTTCAAACCATTGATTCTGGCTAAAATATGAGTCCATAATCCATAATAACACTTCCTCCAAGTAATCTCATCTGAATCAGGAAAGAAATATGTAGAGATCAAGCACTGTTTAAACATATGTGGCTGGATTTTGACGTAAAAGACAACGGGATGGAATTTTTCACTGGAGGATGCATTATTATGAATTTTTAAATGTAGTTATAAACTCATAAAGGTCTTGATGAAGGATTTGCTTACAAACATGCATCTTTTGGCTTCACAAGACATTAATTGAAGGACTGGAGTGGTGTGGTTATTGGGATGTTTTATCAGCTCATTCACTGCAGAGGATACATTGGTGAACAAGTGATAGATTTCTCCAAATCTACATCTAGCTTTGCCTGAGGCTGAGTAAATACTTAGAAGATTTTGGGGGTGAATTATTCCTTTAAATGGCAGTGCTGTTGGTTTCTGTGTTGATAACTGCAGATGACTTCAAATGTAGCAAACCTGACAGTGTTTGGATAGTTGTTACATTAGCGGTGCGGATGGAATGTTCAACTTTACATGTTTCATTCTGAGTCAAACATACCTGGCTGAAAGAAATGTGTTGTGTTCTGTTAAGAGGAATGTTTGAAATGCTTCTTTTTATTTTGTTTGTTCGTTTAGTTGTTAAGGGCTCGGTTTGTATTTTCCACAGCACTGTTTGAACCCACCTCACTGTGTGTTTGGTCTTTATAAAACATCATGATATTATTTATTCCTCTGTATTTCTTTTGGTGTTCCTGACATGGTTTGTGACATTCACCATATGTTTCTGTCTCTGATCTCTGGTTATTTCATTGGACAGCGTCATGTTAATTAAACCTGAGGTTTCACCAAGTCACTGAAATACACTTTAGCACTTTCTTCAGGACAATAATGAAGACACAATGCTTGAACTGAGAGACCAATCGGAGAATGTCAATCTATTGAGCAGTTTTCTCTTATTTTTGATCCTATGAAATCTATAAACCTGGGGAAACAGCAATAAGCGTGATGTATAACTAGTGATGTGAGCGTCAGATGTGTTAGATCCATAAACCGTCTGTTCACGTGCGGTTCAGGACAGACGCTGTGGACACCAATCAAAACCTGGATGGACAATAAGCACACAAACTGGATATTATTAAGAAAAGAACAAATAAAAATATGAACAATTAGACTGCGTCTGTCCTGATTCAAAGCTGCATGCATGCTGAAGACTGTCGTTTGAGCTCTTAAAACAATTAAATAATTCAATTTTAGCCAATATGCATGTTTTAAAAAGTACATTATTTCTCTTTTAGGCAAATAGACCAAATTATTGATGCATGTTAGCCAATCATAACAGAGGAAACAGATGTCTTAAAGGTACAGTAGTAAAAAAACTGGCTGTTTAGTTGTAAAGATCAGGCTGCATCTCTTGAAAACCTAAAATACAATAGTTATTGGTGCAAGAAACACTGACATATTAAAAATAGACTTCAGTATGACTTCACTGCAATAGTATTTTTGTCTCGTTCTACAGTACAAATAACTAAACATTATTAAATCAAGACATTTTCTATAGAAGCAACATGACATGACAGAAGATATTCAGTCTTTTCTCAAAAAAAGTGTCAAAATTAAGTTTAGGCTTAAAACAAGAACAGACATTTGCCAATTAAGTAAGAAAAATGATGTATGATTTTTAGCTTTTTGGTATGATTTCTTGGTATGAAATTCGACTGGTATGACTATTAGAGATTAGACTGTAGAGAATATGAAATCTACACATTAATACACTATACTCCTCATAGTCAGGGAAAGTTGATGTTGTTAACATTAATAATTTGAGAATAAAGTATAACAATATTAATAATTTGCACGGTTTGATGTGATATGATCTAACCAATCTTTAGATTAAATCACCATTGGTAGAATCTGTGATTACTATGTATAGGATTCAAACGGGCGCTGTGACTGTCAGCTACACATTCACCTCAGAACATTAGATTCATCCGCGCTGGAGCCGAGCCGGACTACAGCCCACGTAATAAAGAGAATTCCACAAGGAACTGCAATTCCAGGTTTTCAAACAGAGATGGCGATAAAGAGGCGAAACTTACAGACTGCAGCTTTACGGACTTTTGCTTCTCATGTAATTGTATCTTGATTTAAGAGTGTTTATGTATTTATACTGGAAAACAAGACAAATACTAAGAAAGATTTTTTTAGTTTTTTGCAATGTTTAAAGGTTTATTTCTTGCATGTTTAATTACAGAAATCCATCTAAAAATGAAGGATTTGGCTTTTCATCTTTTGTCTATTAAAAACTCCTGTTTCAGTCTTAAATGAGTCCTCACTTTGTGTTTCTGGTCCGCAGGAGCTGCTGGTGAGGATGTCAGTCTCTCTCTGCCCTCCACCATTTATCTAATTACACCTCCACAAACCAGCGTCAGGCTGTCTGTTATAATTATGGAGGACTCTCCTCGTGTGACACCGGGCAAGCCGAGTGTGTGTGTGTGTGTGTGTGTGTGTGTCTGTGTGTCTGTGTCTGTGTGTGTGTGTGTGTCTCTGTGTGTGTGTGTGTGTGTGTGTGTGTGTGTGTGTGTGTGTGTGTGTGTGTGTCTGTGTCTGTGTGTCTGTGTCTGTGTGTGTGTGTGTGTCTCTGTGTGTGTGTGTGTGTGTGTGTGTGTGTGTGTGTGTGTGTGTGTGTGGTTAACTCTCTCCTGTAAGGTCATAGATTGTGTGTGTGTGTGTGTGTGTGTGTGTGTGTGTGTGTGTGTGTGTGTGTTAGCTCTCCTGTAAGGTCATAGATTGTGTGTGTGTGTGTGTGTGTGTGTGTGTGTGTGTGTGTGTCCTGTAAGGTCATGGATTGTGTGTGTGTGTGTGTGTGTGTGTGTGTGTGTGTGTGTGTGTGTGTGTGTGTGTGTGCGCCTCCTGTAAGGTCACAGATTGTGTGTGTGTGTGTGTGTGTGTGTGTGTGTGTGTGTGTGTGTGTGTGTGTGTGTGTGTGTGTGTGTGTGTGTGTGTGTGTGTGTGTGTGTGTGTGTGTGTGTGCGCCTCCTGTAAGGTCACAGATTGTGTGTGTGTGTGTGTGTGATGCTGGTTAACTCTCTCCTGTAAGGTCATAGATGTGTGTGTGTGTGTGTGTGTGTGTGTGTGTGTGTGTGTGTGTGTGTGTGTGTGTGTGTGTGTGTGTGTGTGCGCTCTCTCCTGGAAGGTCACAGATGTCAGGTCCAGACGCTGAGCGCTGCAGCTCATCTGTTTAGTTTCTGCTGCTTTGCAATCACAAAAAAGGTATACACACTTTGTATACCTTTTGTATTTTGGGTGTTGTTTTAAAGATTGTTTCTTTCAAGGTGGTGTAGCCAATCAGCGCTGTGATATAGTTGACCAATGAAATCGAGCCAGAGATGTGAGTCATAGCTGCGGGGTGGGGTTTTCTCGTTGGGGGCGTGGTTTGAGCTTAACTGGTTTGGGGGGAAAAGCTGCTAATAAACTCTGTAACTGCCGATAAGTCAGTTTGTATTTCTTGTTTATTTAATTAAGTGTTTTTTGTTAAGGGCTTTTAATTTGAAGTTAAGTGAGCGCCAGGAGACTTTTATTATGAAAAGGCGTATAGTGGATGAAGAAGACCGACGTCTGCACCGCACTGAAAGTTAGTGTTCACGTTTTAATGTTTATATGTCACTCATCTGAAGTTAAAAATGTGCAAGATGCAAGATTAAGTTCTCCTTTTGGTAACAAGCAGCCAATAAAGTAAGCTTTTCATTTATATTATATGTGATTGTGTTGCTGTGTGGAAGAGAACAATATCTGTAACGTTACAAATACTACTGTTAAGCTGTTGAAGTGAACTTAACTCTGTTTAGATGTTTACAAGGATTCAGATGTTTCATATTCATTGTGTTTACTTTGTGTATACAAGCTCGTCAAACCCAGGCCCGTTTGGACTTCCAGTAGTGTCTGGCGAATGAAAATGAGTTTTATTTCTAGATGTTTTTCTTGAAACTTTCCCAATCAACATGTGGTCATGTAGTTTGATGATCTTTCTTCTTCTTCTTCTTCTTCTTTTCTGACCTTGAGACTCCGCTAATCTCTGCCATTCTCCATCTGTGATCCTTGGAGAGTCTTTATTCACTCAAACTCTCCTCACCTTGCATTAAGACAATATAGACAGATTTGTAATATATTCTGTTGACTGGAAAACTGTAATTCTTGCCCTGATGGTGAAAATAGACATTTTAATGCTAGCTCTTTTCTAACAGACACTTTATAATTTGTGAAGTTCAGTAATATTTTGCTGCATGCCATATATTCTTTGATTCTGTCTGTTGTGATGGATGTTCAGTGTTGGGGAGTAACTAGTTACATGTAACGGAATTACGTAATTTAATTACAAAATAAAGGTAACTAATCAGTTAGTTACTTCTGAAAATGTTAAGGATTACTAAGGGGGTTACATCTGATATTTTTCACACACTCCACATACAGATTTAACTCAGTGCTCTAAAATATGAAACAACAATGTTTCAGGAGTTTATAACATGCTTATTTGATAACTCTTTATTTCATATATGGATTTATGTAAATGCTTTATTTTTAAGATTAGCTTTTTTTTTGATTCCAGTGTTTCCTGTCATAGCTATGCAAATATTTGATTTAAAAAACAGTATCATAGTTATTAAACTATTTCTTGTTATGATTTTAAATATGCATTTAACTTCAGAAATTCAGAATGATCTCAAAGCAAGTCTGATTCTGTGGAGGCTGTGCTTCAAAGGGGACATCGGATGCCCACTTTCCACAAGTTGGTTTGATTTCGGGTCTTTTTGAAATGGTCTCAGTGGTCGTATAAAACAACACCTTTTGTACCTGGTCAAAAACAGCTCTGTTTACAGCGACTCGTTCGGTGCACATCTCTTTACATGCTAATGAGCACTGCTCACCCCGCCCCTCTCTTCCGTGGAAGAGCAAAGGTGATTAGCAAATAATCATAAAAAAAAGTATATACTGTGAGACTTACTACTTCTGGAAGTGCATCTTGATCACGAACAATGGGTACTGATCCTTCCTTGAGTTTTAACTTTTTATTAAACCCTGCCTTGAATTGTCCTTCATGTTACTATAAAACTCTTACGACAAACATGTCTTCTAATATCTTTAATTGTTGCGGACACATTTGTAAATGGACACATTGTGGCGCTGTCTCTTTAATACCACGTGGTTTATAATACACTTGCTGCTGATTGGCTGACATTTTTGACACACCCACCAAACAAGAGAAACGTATCTCAAACCCCGTTACAGACCGCTCCCGGAAACACGTGGTTCATCCGGAAACCGTAGCAAAACGTTGTGCACCGATGAGAGCTTGAACGTGCCTCAGTTAAACCGTAACACCGGAACTAATCGAGCCTGTTTGTGCCAGGCTGGGGAGAAAGGTATTTCATGTAAATTATGTGAAAAAAACCATATCATTTACATGTGTGGAGTGTCTCAAACTCCATCTCTGCGTGTTGTTGTGAGTTTGGGTTTATTATAACGTTCATCTGGGAACGCAACATGCGCCATTTCATCAGATTTGTAAGGTAAATAATTATAAACCTACACAAACACAGGAGAATACATCGCGATTTCAAAATAAAAGCTCAAACCCTCACTCTGTTTACACGTTTTGATGTCCACATATTAATCTAATTAAAGCGGCTGTCTTAAAGAAATGGCCAAATATTAAAGATTAAGTGAACATTTGAATTAAATGGTGCTTGGTCAATATTAAAGGAGGATTAAATCTCGCAGTAATGTGATCATATAATCATCAAAATATACATTATCTCTATTGTTTATTATACATAATGTATTTTAACAGTTTTGTTCAATAAATCCATATGATTTCTTGCTTTTGATACTTTATTTGAACTAATTATTATTGCATCATTGCTATTATATATGTATTTTAAGCCGTTTTAAAAGCTGTTGTTCACTTACATCTATTTTTATTACCACAAAAAAAGTATTATAATTTTAGGCCCTATGAAATCAGATTTATTTCCAAATTCATTTTTCTTTTCATTTTTCTATACTCTGTTTTAATGGTTAAATTAAATTGTATTAATCAAAAGCCTGACTAATTACTTGAGTTTTACCGTTTTATTTGTACCAAATTCTGTTTTCCTTTATTTTCTGGATTCTATTTTAATGGTTCCATTAAATTGTAATAATCAAAAGCATCTCCAATTAATTGATTCTATATTTTAAAATTATATTTAAAAAATAATAATAATAATATATGTATACTTTATTTTCAGAAATACTGCACATTTACATTTTTCACCTAAATAAATTCTGCTAAATACTCCTTTTAAAAGGTGTTTTTTGATTATAATTGTATTATTAGACTAAGAACACGTGGATATGTTGTCATTATTAATACTGAACTTTCGATTTGATTTGATTTGTTACTCTAGCACTCTTTTGCTTGTTGTTATATGAATACTTTAAAAATATTTTTCTTGTAAATTTTTGATAAATTTTGAAAACAAAATTGTCTTTATTAATTGTTTCTCCTTTTCTTCTCTTCCAACATTATCTCAAAGCAGAGATTGGTCACTTTGAGAGTCAAAATAAATCTATTAGATATTTTATCCACTTCTTTATTTATTTATTGCAGATTAAAATGTGGTAAAAGCCTTGACATCTGTCTCCTGAGAGACACGTCATGTCAACAAAACATGAAATCTGTCGCGTCTTCTCATAAACTCATCATTGTGATTGCAGTCATCAGCGTTATGAGTCGGGTAAAAGACATAATTCAAACACTTCAGTTAAAAGCAGGTTATGGGGTTTAAATTCTGTGGATTATAAGTGACATTTTAAAATCAGGACAGGTTATGTTCACGTTCATTTTTTTTAGTGATAAGAGATGCTCACTTAGGAAGATCTAAATTTAAATGTATTTTGAGTCTTTATTTGTAATGTCATTTTTATTTACATCTGTTTTTGTGTAAAAAAAAGACATTTATAATGTTACAGAAGATCTTTTATTTCAAATTAAACACTGTTCTTTTGACATTTTATTATATAATCCTGAAAAACATAAATGCATCACGTTTATAAAAATATTAGACCTTTGATTTGTTTTAACATTATAATAATCAAAAATATTTCTTGAGCACCAAATTCACATGATTTTGAAGATCATTTTCACTGAAATGGAGTAATGATGCTGAAAATACATTTATTTGATCGCATAAATAGTTTATTACATTTTTAAACATTACATCTTTATTTTCAATTGTAATAATATTTTGATTTTACTTTTCTACTCTATATTGATAAATAAATAAGCTGAAATTGTGCACTTTGACCTTTCAAACCCTTCATAAACTCTATTAGATATTTTATCCACTTCTTTATTTATTTATTGCTCAGCATAAAATCCTGCCTCCAAAAAGCCTCCTGACATCTGTCTCCGCAGCTGTCCGCTGCCAAAAAACAGCCAAATCTCCGTCTTTCTGCAAACGCTGGATTGTGGGGAATTACGCCAGTCATCAGCGTTATGAGTGCGGGCCGGACGGGCGGCATGTGGGTCAAACACTTCAGTTAAAAGCAGGTTATGGGGCTCTTAACCCACTTCTGTGGATTATAGAGTGACAGCGGTTAAAGTCAGGACAGGGTTACGTGTCTCACGTTCATCTCTTCTCGGACCCGTGACCCTCAGAGATGCTCACAGGCTTAGGAAGATGCTGGAGCAGATAAAGCGTCATGTTTGAGTCTTTGTTGTAATGTCAGCTTTACCGTTTACATCTGTTTGCTGTCAAAAAAAGACATTTATAATGTTACAGAAGATCTTTATTTCAAATAAACACTGTTCTTTTGACATTTCTATTCATCAAATAATCCTGAAAAACATAAATGCATCAAAAATATTCAGCAGCACACTTGTTTTCAACATTGATAATAATCAAAAATATTTCTTGAGCACCAAATTCACATGATTTCTGAAGATCGTGTGACACTGAAGACTGGAGTAATGATGCTGAAAATACAGATTTGATCACAGAAATAAATTACATTTTAACACATTCACATAGAAAACTCTTATTTTCAATTGTAATAATATTTCTGATTTTTACTCTTCTACTCTATATGTGATAAATAAATGCATCCTTGGTGAGCAGAAGAGACTTTAAAAAATAAACATCTGCGTATTAAAGACGTGTCTTTTTCCAAGCATTTCGATTCTAAATATTTTATCAATGGTTTATAATTGCAATACTTGAAGGACAGGAGAAGAGTACACTAAACTTTTTGTACTAAACTTTACCTGCAAAAGTAGCAAATTAATCAGATAATATTCCTTATGGAATGACATGTCATAAGTGAACAAATAAATCAAATATTTGCACAACAAGGTTGAAAGCTTATGTCTAACAAATGAGCAGAAATCCAAAACAAATGAAATTATGTTTCTGTATGTAGACCACAAAATGTACAAATATATTAATATCATAGTCAAATCTGTTTACAAGGAAATAGTTACCACGTTAATATTTATAAATGATAAATGTATTTTACTTCATTTATGAGATAATTTCCAAACTGTATGCCATATACATCAACATCAACAGAGCTCTTCCAGAAAGTTATAATAGGAGGTCTGGGGACGTTATAAACAGACGTAAAGATGGTGAAATATAGAGATAAGAAGTTTTTGCCCGACAGCTATGTAGCAAATATGTTCATTTATTTATTTTAATTGAATAATTGTCCTCAGTGGTTGGGAAACACTATCTAGATGTAGTGGTGACATGTAAACTAAGGTTAATAGCATACCGTTTAGTTTTATATACAGCCGATTCATCACAATATCAGAAAGTATTTACAAATGCTTTAAACCCTGAAGCTAACCTTGTTTCACCAGGACGGCTGTCAGAGCTGCTGGTCTGAGGATGAAAGACCTTCAGTAGCCCTCAGAGAAAATCAGGAAAGACAAAAGAGAGAGACGGGGGACAAAATAACTGCCTCTTTGTATCAGTCTGACACACACACACACACACACACACACTGTCCCACTCCATCAGAACCAACAGATATTAGACACGTTCTGATACGAGAAGACCAGAAGGACTTCTGATTAAAAGAGGCCGATATATCGACCCAACAGGAAACACACGACTAACTCATTTCAAATGCGAAGAGGTCAGCCAATCACAACAGAGCTCATTTACATATACAAGTCTTAAAGAAGAGTTGAGAGTTTGTGATGGAAGAAGACAGATAATTGAGGGTTGGAAAAGTTCAAAGAGTTGTGAACGTGGAAAAGGGCCGAGACAAATAATGGAGGCTGAGACTCGTGATCGCACACACACACACACCGGCCGTCTGATGGAGAGATGATGATGATGATGATGTTGCACAAGACAGAATGTACAAAAGAGTGAGGAACAGGTTATTCTCATCAACAAATTACGCCATGGTCTTACCATGATAGTATATTTCCATTCAAAAGTTTAGGGTCAGTAAGATTCTCTTCTGCTCACCAAGACTGCATTTATTTGATTAAAAATGGTTTGGCTTAGGGTTACTTGCATGTAATTATGCATCATGTATTGTTATTACAGTAAGTACATGTAATATGTGTAACAAGGACACTTTAAAATAAAGGGTTGTGCTTCTCTGCATGAACGTCATGAGTTCACAAACACGCTGAAACTGGAGATCATATACCGACAATCTGAGCCATGTTTGATTTGTTAATCCACCGCAACCGTTCAGAGTTATAGCTTTATTTAAATCAGTTGCCCTAGAAATAAATTCATAAGCATTCCTGTTTCTTAAACTGTAGAGCATGGCACTAATCATCTAGTATCATTACTGTTATGGGTTGGATTCCCGTGAACATGATCAAATGTATACTTTGGATGCAATGTAAATCGCTTTGGTTAAGAGCCTCTGCTGTGTCCGTTTTTCAAACAAATGAGATTTGTTTCATGATTTTGTCAGCGTCCACTTTTGCCTCTCTGTACAGCTTACTATTGTTCTGCTGCTCTGAGGTTTGTCCCATATTCACCAGAATTGACTGAAATCATCATAGATAGTAGGGATGCACGATATATTGGCCACCATATCGGTATCGGCCCAATAAGAAAATTGGGCCGAAATCTTTAAGCCGATAAATAATGCATTATTTCCTTCAGAGACACTTCAGATGTGCTGTTCGCCATGATGGTTTTGAATGCTTGAAATATGATTGGAATCACTTTGAAAAGGACAATACACAACATGTGCAGAGCAAGTCTGTCATAAAGGCTACATACAATTATAATAACATTACTGTAAATGACGTTGTGTAATCTTTGTGTGCTGTGTTTTGTGTGTGTGTTGAGCACGTCCACAATGCGGAGATACACCTCCATGACAGTTAAGTTCACTTGTGCATTTGCAGCCTTTTGTGCAATTGTTTATAGTAATATTGTGTTTATTTGATGTATATCTGCTTTATCTCATATAGAATGCATTTGGTTAATTAATAGCGTGCTTCAGTTTCTCTGAAGCGCTCTTATTATTTTCATCAACAATATGGTTTAGTAAATAATATCATTTCATTATTGTGGTTCTTCTGTTTTATTCATCCATGGCACATGCATTTTGATTCTTTACACATGTAATGATGTCCAATGACTTGTTTGCATTATTTGTATTTTATTTGTGAGACTTGTTCCTGGTGAACTTTGGTAATGGGAGAGTAAAATATATGTTTTATCTTACACTGTTCAAACTCGTCTGCTTATGTTGAAGTGTTTGGGATGTGTTTTTAATGATGAGACCTTGTTTTGTATTTTTATCAGGCTCTCAAAAAGTATATACAAATTTGGATATAGATTTATCGGCCAACATATCGGTTATCGGCTTTCAAATATAAAGAGTTATCGGTATCGGCCAAATTTTTTATAATAGATAGTAGACCGGTTTTCAAAATGATAGATATTCAGAAAGACAGACAGATGGCAATATAGACCGAGAGATAAACTCTATCTCTCCTCTTCTGTTGGTATATTTTTCAGGAATATAATAACGCATCTCCTTCTGAAAGTACAGCATCCACATATCAGGAGAACATTGTGCTGCTGCGACCCAGTTTCACTCTGCCCCATATTTATTACACACACACACACACACACACACTCCGCTTCACTGTCAAACCTGTCGTCACTGCGACCTTGAGTCTCTGCTGAAGGTGTCGAGTGAAATTCAGCGCCGCTAGAAAATAGTGTCTCACCTCCTGACTGCACAGACACGCACACACCTGCACGCACACACACACACACACACGCACGCACACACACACACACACACACTCAGACAATGTCTTAATGAGAGCTCTGCTAACACTGGAGAATTCATGTCTTACTGACATCAGGAATGTAAATGTAACAGAAATATGCCAAATATCTTCACTGCTTGACTCTGAGTGTGTGCGTATGCATGTGTAATGTTTATATATGCATATTAAAATGTTTAGGCTACATATTCTGATGTGCTTGGAGTTCTAAGTGATTGCTGTAAAGTTATGTGGTTACGGTGGTTTCTTTGTTTAAAGATTGTATTTATTTGAATAAGACCGATCAGAGCTGACAGGAAGTGAACAGTGAGAAAGAATGCATGTCACTGTACTGTACTGTGGTATTCTGATTCAATTCAAGATTATTTGTATAGCACTTTTTACAAAACAATCATTGCAAAAGCAGCTTTACATGAAATTAAGTTTATACAATAGATTTATATATTATATATAACTTATGCAAAATGTGGTTAATTATATATATTGTCTGAGGGGTTGTCAATCTTGGCATCATCTCAAGGTTTCTTTATTCAAGGTTTCTTTATTTGTCACATGATAAATTATACAGGGTATAATCAAAAGTGAAATGTAGGTCAAATCAGGTCCGCTCAGTGGACAGTGCAAAGAATAAAAAAAA
>CM050423.1:28784297-28786797 GCA_027564155.1 Gymnocypris eckloni scoliostomus
CTCTTTTGTTGCAGATGAGCTTTTTATAATTTTTCAGACAGTCGGAGTAGGCGAGCCGTGGCGTCTGATTGGCGGTTCTTTATGCTTTTTGTTAGAAAGTTGTCGAAGGTCTTTTCTGAGACAAGTGCATTCATTATCAAACCACATATTCTTTTTGATTTTTTGTTTGTTTGTTCTATGTTTGTTTGGAGGTTTAGAGTTAGATATATTGGCTAAAGTTTGAAATATATGAATAAGATTGGATGTAGCTGCGTTTATTCCATTAGTATCTGGAGTGAAATCTGTGGACATAAAGTGGTCCAGCATGTTTAGTATAACAGAGTTGCTCATGTTCTCTTTGAATTGCTCGGCATTAGACTGGTTCCATCTGAGTTTGGGTTTTAAAGGGAACAGTTTTTCATGTTTGAGGGGAGCGGTACTGACCCGGTCACATGACTGATTCAGGTAAAGGACTGTTTGGCAGTGGTCAGAAATCGGGAGTTGAGGTCTAACTATAAAGGCATTAATAAAGTTTGGGTCTATGTCTGTAATTGAGTAATCGACTACACTGGCTCCTAATCTGGAGCAATAGGTGAATCTACCTAAACTATCTCCTCTGGTTCTGCCATTAATGATGTACAGCCCTAAACCTTTACACAGTTTTAACACTTGTTTTCCATTGGTGTTGACTAAACTATCATAGCTGTTTCTTGGTGTGATAACTAATGAAGAATGAAACGTGGTGTCATTGGATATGTGATTATTATCTACAATATTTACATAATCAATTTCTCTTCCGGTCCTGGCATTTAAGTCTCCACATATGAGAACCTGTCCTCTTGACTGAAAGTGCAAGATGTCAGTCTGTAGCTGTAGAAAGCTTTGCTCGTTGTAATAGGGAGAGTCGTGAGGTGGAATATAGAGTGCACAGAGGTAAAGATTATGTTGTGATATGACTGATTTCACTTCAAGCCAAATAGATGCATTTTCAATTTTAACAATTTTTATCAAGTGCTTCAAATTGTCTTTGTGCCAAATAAGTATTCCACCTGAGTCACGGCCATATTTAATTTGAGATTTTTTCAATGAAGGAACAATCATTTCTTTGTATCCTATTGGACAATGTAAAGCCTCATTACTGCGACACCACGTTTCATGAAAGATACAAATGTCCATATCTGTTACACTGCTGAGTAAGTCTTGGTCTGCAGACTTGTTACGAAAGTAGAAGAGTGCAGACCCTGTATATTCCAACAACTGATTTTAAAAGACTTCATGAATAGGTTTGTGTGTAAAGTGTGTGCATGTATATGTACATGTATGTAAAGGTGTGTGACTTATATCATGAGTCTGGAGCAGACGGTGTTCAGCAGACGTCTTATGTGGTTGAGTTCTGCAGCTGCAGGGTTTTGTGGTCGTTGAACTGCCGCCGCGTAGCTCTTGTGTTGTGATGGCGGTCCGGCGGCTGCTCTGGGCTCTGTTGGAGGATGAGGGCTTCTTGTTGGAGGATGAGGGCTTCTTGTTGGAGGATGAGGGCTTCTTGTTGGAGGATGAGGGCTTCTTGTTGGAGGATGAGGGCTTCTTGTTGGATGAGGGCTTCTTGTTGGATGAGGGCTTCTCTTGTTGTTGGAGTTTCTGCTGTTTCCCGGTGCGTTTCCAAGGGCTGTGCTTTTCATCACTCTGGCGAAGACTTTCACTCCTTGCTTGTTGAGATGCACATGGTCATACATATGATGTGGCCGTATGTCTTTGTGATGGACGAGATGAACATTAGGAATAAGTGCACAGCTTCTGGAGAGTTCCACATTATTTCCATGAATCACGTGGAATGGGACATCAGTGCGTGGTAGTAATGCGGACAGAGTTATTCTTGCCTCTGGGAAACGTTGAGTGGCTCTGATTGCCAGCTCTCTCATCACAGGAGCCACATGGCCCTTCATGGCCCTTAAATCATTTGTCCCTGTGTGAATTATGATGTGTTTATAGTTTTTCTTCAGGTTTTTATCAGACAGGATCTGAAAAGCACTTTTTGTGTTTGGGCACCAGATTTTCTGGGCCATCATATTTGGGAATAGTAGTTTCTCATTGACATATTTCCCATTCGAGTCGATCAGGATAAGAGCCTGTGTTTCTTTGGGGTCCTCTGCGGCGGAGATATCAATCTGATTAGCTGGATCATTCGAGCTGTGAGACTCTCTCTTCATGGCTAGTTGTTCAGTTTTAGGAGTATTCATGAGGATCTCTGGTTCAGGAGAAGTCTCTTTACGTGCTGGAACAGAATTGAGTTTTTCTTTCAAACTGTTAATGAGTTTATCCTTGGTGTGGAGTGTTGACTTCAAGGCAGAGAGCTCCTCTTGCATTTCTGCTCTGACTTCTTTTAGCTGTTTTCCTAAGGTTGATTTTATTTCCCTCACTTCATCTTTAGTTTGTTGAAGCTCCTTTGACATTTCTTCTCGGTCACTTTGCAGATATTTGATCTCTTGTCTCAAATTCAATATGTCATTTGTAAGTTGTTCCATGT
>CM050423.1:28791797-28801797 GCA_027564155.1 Gymnocypris eckloni scoliostomus
CAAGAATATCTTTCTTTCCGCATGCACATTTTCTTCCTCAGTCTCTGTTGTTCTTTCGCTCGTCTCTGAAACACATGCTCGTGAATATTGAGCACACGACCCGCCAGAGGCCCGTCAGCGTGTCCAGGTAGATGGATGCGTTTGATTGGTCCAGGCTGTGATTGGCATTAATTGCCATGGCAGAAGGCATGCCCGCCTTTCACATGAGGTCAACTCTGATTGACCTGATGAGGCCAGACCCTTCTTCATGAGGTCCCGGGCCCCGAGGGCGTCCTGTACGCTGCCTGTCCTGAATCCACCCCACCTCAGCACACTCCACCCGTGGAGACGAGAGCGTATGAAGGGTCAGCACGCGTCAGCTGCTTTCCATTAGACCCGCGTGTCTCGCTGTCGTGTTTTTACCGAGCACAATCAGTCTAATTGTCGCGTTTGTTGGAGAGCGAGACTTCGTTTCCGCTCTTATTTCACACGGTTGTTTGTGTTGTGTGGATTCTACCATCCCATATTACTCTGTTACTCATGAAAGGCGGAGTCTGACTCAGCGTGTAAGAATCTGTGTTTATTTGACTTCTGCTTCAGTTTATGCTCCTAAGAAGCAGATGTATCTCAGAGTAATCCACTAGTGTTTAAGTCATTTATGTTATCAGATTCCAAAAATGCATTACTTCTAGATTATATTCCATTTTTCATAATCTGTCTACAGTCACGTTTTATTGATTACACAATTGCATATTATTCACTCAATAGCAATAGATTATTGATAATTTATCATCTTTTGAATGTTCCTTTCTAAAATAGCCTTCTGTTTATATGCGCTCAGAAAATCTTCAGTTTTGTTGACGTTCACACAGAGATCATTCACTATGGATTTACAAAAATCATCTCAGATTTAAGATATGTTTCAGCATTACATCAATTAATTTGTATTGTCTTTTATTTTACTCAGTAGGTTATGCATCATGTATTATGTCTCTGGAAGACTTTTGTCTTTCAAACACTTTTAAATGCACAAATTCACGTTATTTTTTACGTGCATGTAAATTATTTTTACGTAATTAATTGCATGTAATGCAGGCTTTCCCAAACAGAGTTTCTTTCACCGAATATATTTGTATTTGTAGTACCTCTGAGATTTTAAAATACATATTTTAATAAATAAGGATCACGTTTGCATGTTGGTCGGACATGCAAGTAAACAAATAAAACATTTCATTTCTTTGGCAAGCATTTTATTTTGATTGAGGTTATTTTAAAATTAATTATTTTGATCATTTAACTAATTATTAGCTTTTCATTAAACTCGCAAAAACCCTTTACAAACCTCAGTTTAACATCGATCTAATATAATGTTTAATGCACTACTTGTTGTTAAATACCACGAATGGAATATAATGTACTTTCTACATACTACATGTAGTTTTCTTACTATTTGTATTTTAATATGGTACAAGATTATCCTATTTAAATCAAACGAGTTAGGTCAAAAGTAATCTGACTGTATTATGTTAATAACTACAATTATTGTCATGTAATTTGGAATCAGTAACGGACTGATATTTGTAAGTAATCTACCCAGCACTGTATTTGAGTAGAAGAAAGGCTATTTTTGGTTTTTAGATCAGAGATGTTGAGATGAATCCGGTTTTATGCCTGTGGCAGTGTTTTCAGACGGTTGGTCTGTATGGACTCTATCTGTCCATGTTTTCAGACGGTTGGTCTGTATGGACTCTATCTGTCCATGTTTTCAGACGGTTGGTCTGTATGAACACTATCTGTCCACTGACGTGGAGCTCAATCTGATTCATCCTGTACTCTATGAGAGTTTGACAGCTCAAAGTTGAAGAAAAACATGAATATGAATATGGGAAAGTATTTGGCTTTGCTGAAGATGAACTAAACCTGATGATCATGTTCTCCAGCACGATTGTAATGATCCGGAGAGCATCTTGAGCTTCAGTGGACGCAGGAACGAGTCACATGATCAGTGACACTCGTCTGCTTACATTTGATGTAATGAAGTCTGAATGAATATTTAAATCATTTGTTCCCTTAAAAACAGTCATTTCAAGTCAGTGTTCATATGACTGTGGACAACCTGAAAACACAGAATAAAGGAATGCTCAAAGTGTGATTTCTAGATCTGGAAATGTTATGAAAATTAATCATTTAAAATGCTTAAAAGGTTCTATGCTATAGAACAGTGCTTCTCAACCTTTTTTCCACCGGGCCGCACTATGGTCCAAGTGCAAGTCTCACAGGCTAATCAATCAATACAAACAAACCAGACTTATAATATTATTTACATTTACATATTTAGCAGACGCTTTTATCCAAAGGGACTCACAGTGCATTCAGGTTATACATTTTTCATCAGTATCTGTGTTTCTTGGGAATTGAACCCACGACCTTTGCGCTGCTAACGCAATGCTCTACCACTGAGCCACAGGAACATCATTTATAGCCTAAATATTATGATATCTAAACAATTACATTTATTGAAATAAATAATTCTCCTCACCATTAATAAAACAGCTGATGCTGTCGGGAGCCAATTTTGTGAAGCTCTGCTGGAAAGGAGTAACAGCACAGTGAAGTTGAGATTGTAAGTTACAGTCTGTAAGACGCGCACGGAAGCTGTGCGTTCACAAATGTGGCTTATGTTGATCCAAATATGGAAAGCATTTTTGAATGTAATAATCTGAGGTTCTCTCCAGAGATGTTTTGTCACATTTCTGTAATAAGGATGATTGCTGTGTAGTAGTTTATGGGTGCCTGAACATCTTCAGTGTGAGTGGGGGGGCAAACCGAAAGTAAGTCCAGCGCTCTCTTCACCGCTGATGCGGAGACTATTCTTGTGTGAATGCGTTCCTTCACTGGCGTTTTACACATTTCGTTTTCTCCCTTAACAAACGTGTCCATTCTGATGCTCAATTCTACAGAACTAATGACTGCTGATGACTATTTGAATTAATTCTGCCAAAGTGCACACTTATAAGTGTTCGTTAAATGCGTAACATTAATTACGTGAGTACATAGGTCTGCTCATGTCTGAAAATAATATATGAAAAACAAAATAATTTTACATAACAAGAACATTAGCTTATATTTGTTTAGTAAATTTTTTAATGAATGTAAAAACTCAAATGAATTGTAAAACTGAAAGTAATGAACCATTGAGTCAAAGTTCTTTAAAGAACATCTCTTCCTCACCTTTTATAATCTGAAGAACCTTCTTTCAGCTTTTGTGAATCAGAGGTTCTTCAGATGTTAAAGGTTCTTTATGCCACCTTTATTTTTAAGAGTGTAGTCGTGTAAATGTATTGTAATAATGTAAACCATGATGGACATTCAGTGATTAGAATATTGGAATTTAAAAATATGTATAATTATTCTATTTACTATATTGCAACTTCTAGTTTCTTTAATTAAAAGTAAAAAAAATGAGCAGCGTTGTCATCTTTAAGGGCCTTCAGATATGATCAGCATCACATTTATAGTTCACAGATAAGACAAGAGTGAACTGTGACAAGCTCAGTAAAAAGTGTTTGATATGAAAAATTTTTCATTCCATTCTGAACCACATAAATCAATCCAGTATGTTAAAATGTATTATTTTAGCTAATGTTTTCGTGTTCTGATTTGTTTTGGTAGAATGTCAAACTTGGAAGTCTTCCGTGCACTTCTAATCAGTTCAGTGCTCGGTCTGTTTAATAAGAGAAGTGTGTTTTGTCGTCAGGTGTCGGGGAGTTCGGCAGGTTCTCCGGGAGGATCGTCGGCCTCGTCCAGCTCGTCACGGCAGTATAACCGCCAGAGAATAACACGTGTCAACCTCAGGGACTTCATCTTCTACATGGAGCAGGAGAGAGAGACCAGCAGATCTCTCTTACTGTACCGCGCTCTCCTGAAGTAGCCCACTGTCCACACTACAGAGGAATCAGCAGCCAAACCACCCGGCGACTTCTTTCTCAGCCCTCCGACGTGCCTTCAGCCCCCCCGTTCACCGCCTCTGTGTCTGTGACCTCGTGATGTCAGTCCTCGTTGCTTTTGATAGAAAAAAAAGAAAAAAACCTCTCAAAGTTATTAGCTAAACTGTATTTATGATAGTGGATTTTAATGGTTTGTTTGTGAACGAATGAATCTGACACTGCAAATATCACTTTCTTCATCAGTATTTAGTTTGTTTTCCAGTAATCCACAAAATAAGATTAATTTACACAAATATACATAAACTGTCAGTTAAAATATCTGTGTGGCCCAAATTAAGAATTTGCTAATTTTATTCATTCGTTCCCTTTTTTCCCGTTAATTTGTGACCACAATTTACTATTTGATGCCTTCATCGTATTCTTTCCCTCAGTTTGAATGAAAACTAGGGAATTAATTAGTATGATTTACTAAACTGAGGGAACAAATAAGTACAATGTGGCAACAATTTACTAAAATGAGGGAACTAATTGGTACAAATGGGCAACGATTTACTAAAAGGAGGGAATTACAAAAAATTTGCCACGATTTACCAAAACAGTGGAATGTGTTCATGCACATTTTTAATGATTTACTAAAACGAGGGAACTAATTGGTACAAATTTGCCACAATTCACTAAAATAGCGGAAGAAATTGGTACAAATTGGCAACAATTTACTAAAATGAGGGAAGAATTCATAAAACTTAGCCATGATTTACTGTAACAAGGAAATTAATTAGTATAAATTTGCTACAATTTACTAAAATAAGGGAACAAATTACAAATTTACCACGATTTACTAAAACAATGGAATGTGTTTATGCACATTTTCATGATGATTTACTAAAACGAGGGAAAGAATTAGTACAAATTTGCCACAATTTACTAAAATAAGGAAGAAATTGGTACAAATTGGCAACGATTTACTAAAACAATGGAACGATTGTAGCCATGAACTGAAATAATGCAAATTAATTAGCATGATTTACCAAAACAATGGAACTAATTATAGAAATGTGTCAATTTACTAAAACAAGGGAACAATTAGTATAAATTTGCCACGATTTACTAAAATAAAACCATAGAACAAATTAGGACAAATTTTCCACCAATTTACTAAAATAATGGAAGAAATTGTACAAATTTGCCACAATTTACTAAAATAAGGAAACAAATTGGTCCAAAATGGCCAATTTACTAAAACAATGGAATAAATTCATAAAACTTAGCCATGATTTACTAAAGCAGTGAAAAATTAGTACAAATTTGCCACAATTTACTAAAATAACGGAAGAAATTGGTACAAATTTACCACAATTTACTAAAGCGACGGAACAAATTCATAAAACTTAGCCATGATTTATTGAAACAAGGAAATTTAGTAAAAATGTGCTACAATTTACTAAAACGAGGGAACTAATTACAAAAAATGTGCCACAATTTACTAAAGCAATGGAACGAATTCATAAAAGTTAGCCATGATTTACTGAAACAAGGAAATTAATTAGTAAAAATTTGCTACAATTTACTAAAACGAGGGAACAAATTTTCATGATGACTAAAACGAGGGAACAAATTGGTACAAATTCGCAATAATTTACTAAAATGAGGAAACAAATTAGTGCAACGTGGCCACATAGAATATATCTTGAATGAAGTATATTTTCTCAAATTAGCATTTTTGTGTTTTTTTTTAACATAAGCTTCACTACATTTTATTTATTTGTACGTTAACAAAAACATGCTAATATCTGATGCATTTTTGCTCTCTTTAGTATATTTGAATATTTGTAAATTCCCGATGAAGTGAGTGTTTTTGGCAGTGCAGATGTCATTCTGTTGTATATTCGACACGGAGCGCTTTCAGTAACGATCTTTGAGACGAAACGACTCGAAGTGATCAGTGTACTTTCTGTTAAAGAATCCCTAAACCTTATGCAGACCTTCATCATCATCATCATCATCAGTGTCCAGCCAATCACAGTATTTAAAACCACATAAAAACTCTTTTACGAAACGTATGTAAATAGACTTTTTGATGAGTATTGCTTTTAACAGCATGTATAAATGATTTCCAGATGAAAATCACATTTTAAACTCGGTTCCTTCTAAATCGTGTCGGTCATTGTGATTCATGCAGCTTTAATATGTGTCCATGAGGAACACGAATCACCAGGCCAGCAGATCTGAGCTATAGCAATACAACCACACCAACACTTTTCCCAATCAAACACCATATTCAATCAGAAAAGCTGAGACTTTCCCAAGCAATCCCAATGCAGCAGCCGGTTATGAAGACAAGTATTTCATTTAGGATAACATGCACTGATGTATTAGTGATTTAGTCTCCTTCCGGACTGGATTTCACTGCCCTCGACAGTGTCTCAAACCAATGCTACCTGTTTTAAACTCAGTATTATCATTCTGTTTGATTGCCGATACTTTAAGTTGCTGATGTGTCCTTCTCATACACTAGCTCAATTAAGAGGAAGAACTCGAATCCTGTAAGCATGTCTTTTGGCGAGGATTCATACATGATGTCAGGAGAGGTCAAGTTCTCCGAGTCCGATCAGAACCGGATCCTCTCGCTCTTCTATGCACCGTGAATCCCGTTGCTTTGCAGTTTTGTGTTTGTGTGTGAAACTGAACGCTTTAGTCTTCAGTGTTTCTGACGCCGTAAACTCGAAAAGGGAAACTTCATTTTCTACCTCTTATATTTTCTCATTCTCATCCACGTCTGCCACTTTTCAGGCGATACGCTTCATTCCCCGACAGTCCCGTTTGAAACAAGCACAAATGTATTTGTTGGGTTGTTTAAACCGACTTTATTAATCTTCTGTTTTCCGCTGGAGGCTCTTTCTATGACTTACGCTTTGTAGCCCAAATATTATTAGGACTCTCTTCATATTGTATTACTGACGTGCACAGCTGGAATTTAATGTTTCGGTCAACGGATCATTTGTATATATTGTTTACAAGACCTTGTGTTTATTAGAACGATCTTATTTTTGGTAACTTCTGTACATATCCTGAAATATTTCTGTTTGTCTGAACATACTTCTGTATTTGTACCTATTTTGTAAAGGAATAAATAAGCTGTTTACTAAACTTAAAAAATCTTGATTACATATGTGTGCTTCACATTTCATAACTTTCATGATTTTAAAAATGATATGTACAATGTACTCTCTCTCCATATATATATACACACACACACACACACACACACACACACACACACACACACACACACACACACACACACACACACACACACACACACACACACACACACACACACACACACACACACACACACACACACACACTAACACACACACACACACACACACACACACACACACACACACACACACACAGTGGATCAAAAATTCATCACATTTGTCCTAAGACAAGAACGGGTATTATTTGGGTTTTAGGAAAACTTTGAGGAAAGGTTTTGATCCACTTGAATGTTGACTATTATATATTATACATATATAATTAAAAAATATAGGCCATTAATTTAGTCATATCCTATTTATTTTACATTAGTTTAAACAATACATCATTTGAAAGTTTTTTTTTCATAGAAAGTAAAGGCAACAGTGATATATTCATTTAAATATTTAGTTATATAATATATGTTGCATAACTTTAACATAAAATGCATATTATATATAATAACAATTACACATAAATATATAACTTATATAAAAACATACATAAGTCAGTTGTATTTATTGACCATGTTGTTGTTTATATAGAAGTGAATGAAAAGCACAAACACATGTCAGGTGAATATTATGCCTTTTTTATTATAGCAAATATGCAAGTAAATAAAAAAGAAGTCACTGTAAATAAACACATGCCCTTTAATACCACAGTCTAATTATTAATACATTAAATAATGACCATTTTCACCTTGGTAGACATTTTGAAATGTTGCGGATCTTTTTTTGTCATTTGTATCTACATATCATATTGCTTTGCTCATGTTCAATCCATCAGAGTGTCCTCTCGGGTTCGTTTACAAGGAGAATGATTTAATATACACATAACTGTACGTGGTGCCAGCGTCTAGGCCTGACTGATGCGACCGAATCCACAGCGTCCTGAAATCATCACAGCGTGGAAAGTGATCCGACACAAACCTTGCGCTTTTCTGCTCCGCAAACTTGACGTACCTAACAAGATCAGACACCACTTCATCCACACGGCCCTCTTCTGAGGGTGCTTGGGCTTGTAAATGTGGATTGTGTGGAGAGGCATGCTGGGATAGCGCTCGGCGGTGCATGAAAGGGTGCTTGGTCATTCCCTTTGTGACAGAACTGGACCAGATCTGGGTCAGAACAAAGGCCGGCTCGAGCAGGTTCCCTACGGAGACTCGAAGCCTGTGGACATTAAACCAGACCGCAAAGAAAAGCACGTAATGCAAAAATACAAGTGCATTAATGAACACATTCAGACTCTAAACCGCAGCGTCTTCAGCGTGGGTTTGAATGATCGAGAAGAACCACATACAGACTGCAGGAGTTTGTTCTTCTGTTGCTCTTTGATCTGTGGAAGAGAAGTGATGATGATGATGATGAAGATGATGAAGATCTACACTGGATTCGACGTCACTAACAGACTGTCGGATCAGAGCTCGAGGCAAAACTCAGCAACAGTGATTCTCAACAGAAATACACTACAAACTCATAAAAAATCATGTATAATGATGACATAACCCTCCTATTGCCTCTTCATTACTTTATGATTCTTTACAATTTCATAATCATTTTCCAAAAACAATCATGTTTTAATTTAGTAGCTTGTGACCTGTTCGCTGTTAAAATATAATTGTGTACAAATATAGGCTAGCCTATATATTTCAGTTATTATTTCTCATTTTAACAGTTTAACTTGATCAAACTAAAACTGAAATAAAAACGAATGAAATTAAAGAATTTGAACAATTCTAAAGAAAACAGAAATTATAAAAATAAAACTGATTCAAAATATTAATAAAAACTATTATCTCAGGGACACTAAAATTAGAGGTAACAACTGGGTAATAAATTAAAACATGATTTTTGGATGATGAATATTATAATTTAATTTGAAAGAATCAAATAGCTACGTTTTATGAATGAAATATACATAAAATGCATAAAAATATTAAAAAAGTATTTTAAATTATATATGACATAACCCTCCTATTGTGTCCAATGTATATATATTGTCAATATATATATATATGATAATTAGTTTTAAATGTTCAGTCAATAGAAGGGTTAAAGCTAGAAGACTAAATAATGCATTTAAAAACTGCCTTTAAGGGAACAGTTTGAATTTTTACATCAAATTTATGGCAAAGATTTATATTTGCAAACAATATTTTTTCATCAACGTCACATTTACTCAGCATCTTGACGTTAAAATAGCAGAAAAACGGACAACTTCAAACTAAAACTGGGCTGATGAATAACAATTATTCATTCACAAAGATGGTTTATAAATGAATGCATCATCGTTAGTACCCTCATTCTGTCAGCGCGCTCCGACTCGAGTCTATTCCACTGAATCTTGTTTTCACGACACATTTAAGAGTCTTCATCGGCCCATGTTTTGCCTCGAGCTCCTTACACTTTCTTCTTGACACACACGGCTCTTTGTATAGGTACCGTATAGTTCAGAACTCATTTGATTCAAGCATCGGAGAACTTGATTTCAGATGTTTAACGATAGGCTTAAAGCTCTGGCTTCAGAAATAGCCACGTTTGCTTGCAGCTCCTTTAAACAAAGAAACCTTCAGCAGCGAACGCATTAAAGCCCTGCTCGGCCACGCAGCCCGAGGGCGTAATAGTGTTTTCCTGCCAGGAAAGTCTCTCAAACATAATGCCTTCAGAACGCCACTCCCATCATCCTTCATGTGACAAAAGAAATAAACACAAAACTCCAGCCTAGTACTGCTAACCGCATACAACATGGTGCTATAAGGAGTGAAAAACCTCTTTAGAAACAATAAGAATGAAATGAAAAACAATCCCAAA